>JAJJMC010014687.1:1742741-1884912 GCA_023531435.1 Papaver californicum | reverse complement strand
AAAAAAAAACATCTGATGCTCCGCATACACCAACTGAAGACACCATTCGATGCTCCTAAGAAGAAAACACCAACCGAAAATACCATTCGACCTTCCACATATGAAGATACCGTATGATCCTCCGAAGGCCACCAGTATTATCCCCCCTGAGGTTAATAAGAAAAAATATAAAATATGTACACCATATTCCATATGTTTTTCCAGGCCCATAAAGCTATTTATAATGTAGACGTCAAGCCCAAATACAAGTCTACCAATACTCGAGAGTATATGTAACTTAGTAAACCCTCGAGGAACACTGAGTTATTGAGGAGGTGCCTCTTCAAGTTTATAAATACGTATCCTTCGTCTCAAAATTAAGGATTTCAACTTGATCCCAATTTTAAAAATATCAATAAAATACAAATTCTTTCTTTTATGTATGTTTATTTATATTTTAATCTAGTAGAGAATTTATCTTTGTATTCGGATGTGATCTTTACCTTTCTAACAATTAAAAAAATATATTAATATTTAGAATAAAATAAAAATCTCTTAAGAAAAGAAAAACTAATCTAACTTAGATTTTAAGTTTCAAATTAAATCCATATATACAATTATAGAAATTGATAATCTATTTATTGTAATGTAGTAAATCTTTAAAAATAAGGGTCTAATTAAGACATCTATATTAGATTATTAATACATACTATTGAAGATGCTTTTATAAAGTTAATTAGATGACATTCTGATTTTGTGTTTTTATTTATAATTGTTAAAGAACATCATAGCATCAGTCCTTTTCTTGTTGTTCTTCTAATTCTTGTTTACTAACTATTTTTCTATTAGTATTGTATAACTTCTTTAAACTATCACTCTCTTTAAAATAATCAAATTTTATGATCATTTCATAGGGATTAGTTGTTAAAATAAAAAATATTTGATCACTGATATTCGATAAATAACCAATATCAGATTTTAGTATCAATATTTAAAATATTAAAAATTGGTAACCACTAATTAGCGACCGTTTAAAAATCATGTTTACCTAACATTCTTTTAAGTCTTAAATACATTTTAGAAAAATTGATTATTATTTAATAGTATTGTATTCCAGTTGACACGTGAGACCAGCTATAAAGCATACCTTTTTTTTTAATATAAACGTTAAATTTCATTAAGATAAGTAAGCGTTTTGAAGGACTTCTTCATACATGGTCGTAAGGAACTCTGGTGAATTCTCGTACCAAGTATCCTCCGTTAAATTATTTAGGCAATGTTTTGCGATTTTATCGGCTAAAGTATTACAAGCTCTAGGCACAAAATTAACCGACCAAGTATCTATTTCATTGAGAACCTCTTTGCATTCCTTGATTATATTGATTATTCTCCATTGAATAGAGTAATCCTCCTTCTTCATGCTATCCATGATGCTTTTGTTATCCCCTTCAATCACTACGTTCATTTCATGTATCTCTCTAAGCCATTCCATCCCTTTTAGCAGAGCCAGCGCCTCTGCGTGTTGCGCGTCCTTTGCCTGGATTAGACCTCCTTTTGCTCCCCTGAAGGTACTTGCATCATTGACTAACATAAGTCCATAGCTAGATAACTAATCATTACTTATAAATGAAGCATCAATATTCATTTTAATGGATCCTAGAGGTGGAGTTCTCCAGTGATTGTCATTGTTTCTATGGTGAGCTCTGTCTAAAGTCTGGTTGTCCTGCTGTCGAACTTCTGCTGCATCACAATTTGCAGTATCTGACTTCCTGAATGGACCAGTGGTCCTGCTGCCGAGCTGATGCTGCATTTGCAAAGGCAGAATGCTACTGCCGAGCTGCTGCTGCATCTGCAAAGGCAGAATGCTACTGCTGAGCTGCTGCTGCATCTGCAAAGGCAGAATGCTACTGCTGAGCTGTTGCTGCATCTGCAAAAGCAGAATGCTACCGCCATGCGGAAGCTGGTTCCGGTTGTCCTGCAAATCCTGCTACCTGTTATTCTCACGACCAACCTGGTGGCCGTTGTTCCCTTGCGTCCTGCTGCCAATCTCCCCCATGTTATTTCCAACATTACTTCTCCTATGGCTTTTTTCGTAGCTCCTAATCTCATTCTGAATTTTGTTTACGGTGGTATTCACATTCCTACTAATTCCTTCAAAGATCCAATCACACCTAGATCTCCATATGTGCCACATTGTGTAGGCGGCTTTCTGAACTCTATCTTTATTATTGAAGTTAGTTTGAGTATCTTTATTGATCCAGTTAGAAATCCACTCTCTTATATCATCCATATTGCTACCTTCCGATGCTAAACCCGGGTCAATTAGGTACCACACACCCATCGCAAAATCGTATTTTAGAAACAAAAGGGTGGTAGTTTCAACTTCCTCAAGACATGAGGGGCATCCCCGATCAATACGGATGGCATGTCTGGTGATCACCTCATTGGCAGCCACCGTGTCGTTCATTATCTTCCACATGAAGTGTCTCACCTTTGGGGTGGTAGTTATGCCAAAATATGTCCTGTATAACTCCAGTGTTATCATTAATCCCCCTGGTCATCCACTTATAGAGAGATTTGGTCGAGAATTGACCATTTTTAGAGCTCGTCCAGATTAACTTGTCGTTCTGTCTAGTCGGGGTGATGCTTCGGATTTCATTCACTTGTTCTTCATTAAATATTTTCCTGATGAGCGGGATGTTCCAGACGTAATTGTCCCACATTAGATCAGCCACCTTATATATATTCAAACGAATGCACGAGTCTTTGATATCCCTATCATCTTTCTCAAGTTTATCCAGCCACTTGTCTTTCCAGATATGTGTCTCCTCCCCATTGCCTATGCATCATTGAGTAAGTTGACGAACATTATTTAGGCCCATTTGAATGGAGTTCCAACAGTAAGAACCCGCTTTGTTGATTATATCTCTATGGGGATCAGCATCCTTAATGTATTTGGCCTTGAGGACTTGAGAACAGAGGCTATTTGGTTCTTGAATCATCCTCCAGGCAGTCTTCGTAAGCAGAGTTTCATTGAAAATCCTCAAGTTTTTAGTACCAATACCCCCTTGTCTTTTAGGCACCCCCATAGACGACCAAGACTTGAGGTACAATCCTTTCTTAGGGTTTTTCTTTTGTCAGTAATAGTCCCTTTGTATCCTATCCATGTCATTCAGAGTAGATATTGGAAATTTGAAGCATGCCATTTGGTGAACCGCGGAAGGCCCTAAAACACTTTGAATTTGGATGATTCTGCCGGCTTGAGAAACCAACTTGCCTTTCCAAGTGCTAAGCTTCTTCTCCATTCTCTCTTTGATTTCTTTAAAGTCCTCATACTTGTTACTGTTTGAATTGAGCATGGCTCCTAGATATTTCTCCGTTGGACTAATCAACTTAATTTGAAGGATATTGGCTATGTCCTGGCCAGTTTTCCTTAGAAGGTTCTTACTGAAGAAGAGACCAGATTTCTGATAGTTAATACATTGCCCCGAAGCGTCACAGAAACTATCCAGAGCACTCTTAAGTTATCTTGCTTTCGTAGTGTTAGTTCTAACAAAGACCATACAATCATCTGCAAACAGCAAATGATTGATACTGGGACTATTTCTGCTCATTTTAATCCCATTTATCTTCTTTTCTGCTTCACAATTCATTAACACCCTTGAGAGAACCTCTAACCCTGTGATAAAAAAGATAAGGAGAAAGTGGATCACCTTGCCTTATTACCCTAGAGGGGGAGTACTTTGGACAGGGTGATCCATTTAACAAAGTAGTAACAGAAGTAGTAGATATGCACTGGGTAATCATAAGGATGAAATGTTTGGCAAAACCAAGGCATTGTAGGGTTTTTTCGAGAAATACCCATTCTAGTCTATCAAATGCTTTACTCATATCAAGTTTAATCCCTCCAGTACAGTTCCTACCTTCTGGGTTTTCATGGTATGTACGGCTTCCCTCGCAAGAATAATATTATCACTTACTTGTCTATTACTAACATAGGCATCCTGAGTAGGGGCTATAAATTTGTCTAATAAGGGTTTCATTCTACTTGCAAGCATCTTAGAAATAATCTTATATGAGGTGTTACAAAGGCTAATAGGTCTGAAATCATTAGGAGTTTGAGGATTATCAATCTTGGGTATGAGAACTTGGGTAGTTTCATTAAGCTTCCTAAGCATATGACCTGTTTCGAAAAATCTAGCTACAGTGTCCACTATATCCTTATGCACTATATTCCAATTGTGTTGGTAGTACCCAGCTTGGAACCCGTCTGGGCCCGGAGCTACCCAAGGTTTCATACCATTCATAGCATATCTGATTTCCTCATGTGTGGGTATTATGAGTAACTCAATGTTATCTCCATCAGTTATAACCTTAGGGATAAGGTTAAATATACTGTTGTTAAGGTTGGGGGAGGTGGTTCTCGCAATCTTAGCAAAGTGAGAAGTTAGGAGGTGTTGGAGTTGCTCATTTCCAGAGATCCAGCTACCATTTTCCTCTTTAAGAGAATCAATGGTATTTATTTTTTTTCTATAGTTAGCCATGCTATGAAAATAATTAGTGTTAGTGTCCGTGTATCTAAGTTTTTCATCTCCAGAGTGTTGTATCCAAAAGTCCCTTTTCCTATCAAACCATCTTTGAAGCTCGATGTGTAGTTTTTGGGCAGTTTGGTCATGACTTTGGTCCATGGATCCCAGGTCCTCTAGACGTTGTTCAATGTCCCTTATGTTCATGTCAATATTACCAAAGGTTTTTCTATTCCATATTCTTAAATCCTTTCTAAGTCTGATCTGCTTAGTTACCAATTGGTAAGCTGGCGATCCTCTAGATGGCTGGCTCCAAGACTCTTCAATCAGGGGTTTACACAAGCTTTCCTTAAGCAAACCATTTTGGAACCTAAATTTCTTATGCTTGTTATATGCTTCTAGATCAGTTTTTAGCATAATTGGGCGTTGATCAGAACCATGGTCAATAAGATGTATCAGGCTAGAGTTCCCATGCTTACTAATCCAATGGTTGTTCACCAGGGCTCTATCAATCCTACTCATAACCAGGTGGGGTTCTTGTCTATGATTGGACCATGTGAATTGGTCTCCTATATAACCTAAGTCAATAAGTGCCATTTGTCTTATGGTGTGTCTAAGCCAGTTGGTCATAGAGTTAGAACCTTGGGTCTAGCTGTGTCTCTCACTGTCATACATGGTTAGGTTCATATCACCTATAATCATCCAAGGGAGTGTAGTGTTATTGTCCCATTGACTAAGGAGGTTTCATTGGTTCTTCATCTCATTATCATCATTGGGACCATATATACAAGAATAAGTTTTTCTTCATTATTGTGACTTAGGTTGAGTGAAACGTGTATCATATTAGCATCTGAATAAAGAACTCTAAGATTCATACCATCCTTCCACAGAAGGGCTAATCCTCCGGAGTGCCTCCTTGGTTCTATGCCTAACGTATTAGGATAATTAAGGTGCCTTATTTGATTCATGGTGTTCTTTACACTATTCTTAGTCTCACTGAGAAAAAGGATGTCTGGATCATAGTCATAAGTAATTTGTCGTAGATAATCTAGAGTGTCTCTGGTTCTAATTCCTTGACGTTCCAAGCAATGGTTCTCATATTATCCTTAGGACTTCTATCATGATTGTGTCTGTGACCTATGTTATTTCTGAATCTGTAAGCTTGACCTATTTGCCAATTCTTAATTCTGTGTTCACTGTATATTTCGCGAAATTCTGACCAACTCTTACCTTGTTGGTTTTTATGTTTGTACAAGATACCTAATATTCTCTTATATCTAAAACTATTTGTGTCCAAGCTCCTTACTATTCTGCTAACAGTCCTAATATTAGGGCTTAAGTTATAACTTGAAACTACTCCTGCTATGCACCAAACTAGTAGGGATATACACAGAGGTTGTAACCAAAACAATAATATTAACCCGATTCGCAGTGGGCAATACAAGCAGCAATACATATACGAATTTAAACAACAATTCACCAATAATTCAGACAACCAATCAAACGACAAACTAGCAGGGATATACAAAGGGACTATAACCAAAGCAATAATATTAACCCGATTCGCAGTGGGCAATACAAGCAGCAATACAGACACGAATTTAAACAGCAGTTCAACCAATAATTCAGACAACAAATCAAACAGCAATAATAGTCCCCTGTATGTATTAATAGCGACTTGTCTATGGAACTACTAATATTCTGAGTTATGCCAATAATGTAAGCAATGCAGTATAAATTTTTGAACAGAATTGATGGTACATGGTCCTTCATGGTTTCATCTTTTTCTTTGAAATCACTTGCGTTGTTATCCTTTTCATGAGTCAAGGTATCACCGTGTGCATTAAGCTCTGGGAGCAGATTTCTCTGGGTTCTACCCCTTTTGGAAATTCTTGTCGGAGATTTCTCATTATCCTCATTAATTTGAATAGTTTTTTTTTTTTTTTTTTGGGGGGGGGGGGGGTTGTTTTGGAGATGATAGGGGTAGGTCTTGTGAACTACCTGGCGTTGTTGCTCTGATTCCTAGCCGACCTACTCAGAATATAGGTTGCCTTCTTGGGAGTAATACTAATAGGGGGAGCCAAGTGAAAATCTTTAGGCTCCGCCGCATTAGCCTGGTTTTCCTGATGAATCGATTCACACTTATTCCTATCATGCTCCAGCACAAAACACTTGTTGCAAAGACTCCGTGGCTGTCTTTGATAATCAAAATAGATCCATATTGGGTCACTAGCAGCAGACAACACGTACTTACCCCTAATCAAAGGCTTGGTGACATCAATGTCCAGTAACGCCTTAATCCACTCGTTCCTTTTGAGTTTCGCATTAGGAGGATCAATAATCAGGACCTCACCTACCAGATTCATCAGCCATTTTATAATCTCTTTCTTATTGTGCTCCGGAAGAGTGTTCTTGAATTCCACCCAAAAACATATCCAATTGTTCACATGTATCATATAGATATAGCGGCTAAGGATAATTATTTTACAACCGTTATTAATGATAAATCTAATACTAGATGATTGGTACAAGCTTCCTCCTCCTAGAAACAACTCCAAGCACCATTTTTATCATCCATCATCACATTCAGATAAATCACGATCTAATATTATTATATTAAAACTACAAAATCTGAAGGATAGAATCTATCACCATCATCACAACCATATCAAAGATTTTAATCTAAAACTTCAAATCAAATAGAAAAGGAAAAAATAATCATAGGTCAGCAAAAGCTACATAACGGTCAACAAATAATTCGCTATATTTTACCTTTGAGAAGAGTTCCAGAGAGATTGATAAATTTCTTTATCAATACCCAAACTTTCGGTTCTTGTTGTAACGATGAAATTGATATTATATTTATTTTTGCTGATGTTGATTCAAATGGAAGCCCATTATCGATTATCAGAGTATCTTTTACACTAATGGATTTGTGGAGTATTAATTTTCAAAAATTTGGAAATGATTATTTTATTACTTTAAGTAGAAATGAAGTGGTGGTACACTAGTCGATGGTATTGAAAATAGTCGTCATTAGATTTCTCTATTTTTAGACTGATTTATGAGTTGGAAGCAAGCTTTACGGTGGAAAAAAAATTCAATCTTCGGGATTCCATATCATTTCACCATTTGGATTGGATCATGAAAATATAAGTTTAATGGTGGAATCTTCCAAATATCAACCGAAATTGCGTTAAGCACTATTTAAGTTCACGTGTATCTAATGTGAATAAAATAATAAATTCTTATGTTAATCCGTCCAAATAATAATAAGAAATGAGAAAAAATATTATACCAATTTATTGACAGTGAGATTTGATCAGAAACAAAACACTTGTGGTTTATTGTAGTCCTCTAGATTTCTTGGAAATATATCGTTCTAATCCACAACCAAAATCTTCATCTTACGGTGGATGTTATAGTGGAATTTATAGTGAACATTATTTGAATTAACATTTTCTTCTGGGCATCAATTGGATGTGCACTTGACACAATTCTAAATTATGTTTTCTAATTACTTGAGTTCTATTTAGAATAACGCTTAGCGTCAATCAGATTATCTCTTTCTTTTGGACTTTAAGTTCTCTTCAATAAAATTTTAAAACAGATTTCAAAAAAAATTAATATGAAAGATTCTAACTTAGAAGCCATTAGACTTGGCATTTCATATTTTTTCTAAATTTTGAATAGCTTGGATTCCACTATAAGACTTGATAATGTGCATCACCACTTAATTAACCCCTAAAATAATAATCTTGATAGTATAATAATTTAATATATTTTAAAATGGTCATGTTATTCTCCTCCCCATCTTCTCTTTATTATCATTATCGATGATATTTTTTCCCACATGGTACTTAAATTATCTAAACAAAGAAAACACCTTATAAAAATTCAATAAATTTCTGAGTGAAACTCGCATGACCTTTTTCTTTCTCTCTTATTTTATTATCCTCTCATATTTTGTTCTTTCTTGGTTTGAATAAATTAATTCTTCCCCAACTACATAGAAAGGGAAGAACTTCAACATCTTTTTAATCAAAATCATGACCTTTTTAGAGCAGAGCTATGGGATAGAGTATTCGAGCATTCTATCTCTTTCAAAACGAATGAGTGACTAGGTGCATGCGTGATTTTTACACTATGTGGAAATGAAGTAGAGATACTAGAGGGGTGAAGTTTCACCGTCTAGTATAATATTTCACTTGGACGAGAAAAGATTACTCATCCAGGTAACAAATTTAATTGTTTTAATAGTTAAAACCGAGGTAAGACTTACGTTTGGGTATTTAATATTAAAAAATTATCTAAATGGGTGAACTTTAGACTTTTGGAAGGAAAAACTACCCAGACGAGTGAAGTTCACTCGTCTGATTGATAAGAACATAATTTAAATGTTTATATTGTCAATTTTATACTAGTTTTAGCTGTAATTCTTGCATATTATCTTGTTATTACTTTGTTTTCTATTTTATTTGTTTCTCTAGGTGAATCATCAGAAAATCAATGGAAAATGTGTTGAATAGAGCTAAGAAGAGAAAAGGGTTTACTCCGGAGTGAAACTGAGAAGTTATAGCTGAAGAGTACAATTTTGGAGTAAAAATCCAGAAGCATTTACGGCTATGAAAGTACCCCAAAGCTAGTCGTAAAACAAGTCGAAGAAAGGACTAACTTTCAGATCCACTTACCGCTAGGAAAACATAAGAAGCTAACCGTATAACTGGAAAGGTAGTGAGAGTTTCGTTAGATTTACGACTGGAAAATCATTTCAACCCAGGCGTAGAAGAAGTAATTTTTGAGAGAAGTGTCAGGTACAGAGTTACGGCTAGGGAATCATTCATAACAAGTTGAAGTGTTGAACCATGAATTCCAGACTCACTTACGGTTGGGCTAAGGATCCAAGCTATCCGTAAAATATAATGAAGATATATGAATATTCTGAAGATAACATCTTGTAGAGGACGAAGAAACGAAGTCAATATAAAAAGAATAACGTCAATCGGACGTCGGATTGAAGAAAGTGGAATTCAGGCTCACTTACGGCGAAGAAAGTAAAAAAACCAGCCGTAAATAATCTTAGAATTGGCCAAAACATCTATTTGACCTATGGTTGGATCGTGGGAGGAAACCTAGCTGTATCCAAAAGTCTTTTGTGCGATATTAAACTTCTAAAAAGAGAAAACCCGGTTCCTGAAGGATTTTAAGCCCTAGATATCATGAAAACTATATAAGGAGACTCCCAAGATATTAAGAAGACACCTTTACACAACTTTACAAGTCTTGGAGGAGATCAACAACACAAGGAGCAAAATCTAGGGTCTAGAGCGGTTCATCATTGTAAAGAATTCTTTTACTCTTATGTATAACATGGATGCTTCTACATCCATGAGTAGCTAAAAACCTAATTGATTGAGGATGAATTTTAAGTTATAAACATGATTTGATTTAATATATGATTTTATTTTGAGTTCTTGACATGATTATCATTTGTTCATACTATAAAGATTGTTTATGATTGATTAATAGATTGTTTAGGTGACCAACTAAATTGATTGGTTAATTTAATTTAGTGCTAGTATTAAGTTTTGAGATAAGTAATAGTCCATTGACACGTACACAAGTGAAACCACGAGACCTTGCAGAGGGATTCTGTGGAGAAATTGTTTGTACGAACAACACAAGTAAGTGGACCTTGATCTAAGAGTCTAACTGCTAGGATTAACCTATAAATTCACAAAATATAAAATATTCGATCAAATTACATCCTGAGTAATCTACTACTAAGTGGTTAGGTTGAATAGAATCTGGTAGGCGAGAACTTCCGTATTCAGTGATATAAGGAATTTCGGGGATAACATTGATCTAGTTGTTATTCTACAGTTGGTGATGATCTGTGATTAACAATGAGTAGATGAATATACTGATTCAATGATTGTTTAGTAACGAAGAAGGATTCCTCCATCATATCTCTCTTCATTGCTTACAACCTTATTTTTAATTGCTTTCTTATTTACCTTGCTAAAATCCTAAAACAAAACCCCCCTTTTGTGAATTAAACAACTTAAACACCTTGCTCCTCGTGGGAACGAACTTGACTTCCATTATATTATTATTTAATTGAGTGAAAATAAGATCACTAATTTGATTGCACCTACGGCAAATATCAAATTTTGGCGCCGTTGTCGGGGAGCAGTCGGTTTTAGTTTTTATTTTTTATTTTATTTTTGTTTTTAGGTGTATTTTAGATTTTAAATTTGTTTTCTAGATTTATTTTGGTTTCAGGTATTTAATCTCTGACACCTAAACGTTGGGATTACCGAAGGTGCGGAATTCAAACTCGAAGAGGGACAGTACTACAAGAACCTCAGTTTTTGTTACAAGATCCACCTCTAGAAGAGATGGGTGGTCCTCAATTTCCGTAAAAGAAGTTACGAGAGTTGACCTCTCCATGTTTAGATTCGCAACCACTATGTATTAACGTAGCTGCACCAGTGGAGATGAAGTCGAATTTGATTCATAATTTACCTAAGTTCAAGGGATATGTGGGTGAGAATCCAAATCGTCATCTTCAGCAGTTTCAGAACACGATGACGAGTCTTAGGCATGGAACCGAAGACAGTGAAATGGCTATGTGGCAAGCCTTTCCATTCTTATTGAAAGACTTAGCAGAGGAATGGGTGTATTATCTTCCTCCAAGGAGTATTACAACATGGGCGGATATGAAAAAATTATTTCTGAAGAAGTATTTTCCTACTTCTAAAGCGGCATCTGTTCGTAAAGGGATTAGTGGCATTCTACAGATTACTGAGGAATCTCTTTATGAATATTGGGAGAGATACAAACGGTTGTTGGAAAGATTCCCACGCCACAACATCTCCTCAGTACTCATCATTCAATATTTTTATGAAGGATTACTTCCGGAACAGAGAAACTTGATTGATGCATCCGCAGGAGGTACACTCACTGAAAATACAATCTCGCAGGCGACTAGTTTGATTGAAAGTATAACTTCAAATACACAACAGTTATATACCAGGAACAATTCAAATTCACAAGAGTTAACGAGATAGTAGAGTCGTCGCAATCAGAACAATGGTTGAATAACATAGAGAAGGTAGTGCAACGAATGAATGCAGTGATTATTCTAACTTATGAAGAAGAGGCCGAAAAGGTGAATGTTTTGTTCCCTAATCATAGGCCAAGGTATGATCCCTATTATAATACTTATATTCCCAAGCAAGCTACAGCTCTTATGCCACCAGCTTATGGGCGACAGAGTGGTTTTCAACAACCACGATTTCAACCTCAACAAAAAACTCATAGTTCCAGCTTAGAAGAAATGGTGGAGGCTATGATGCAAAAACAAGATGAAAATGCTCAGCGTCATGATGCAATTCTGCAGAAGCAAGCTATGGCTATAAAGGACTTGCAAACTCGAATGGGGCAGTTGGCTACAGACATGAATCAAATGAACGCGCAAGCTTCGACAAAGTTGCCATCACAACCTTTTGTGAACCTAAGAAAGCATGTCAATATTATAATTCTAAGAAGTGAAAGGCAAGTACAAGATTCAAATCAACATGAAGAGGGTAATGACGACGTAGAAAAGGAAGTATAGGTACAACCGTACCGAAGGAAAATCCAACCTCAATCGGACAACCTAAGGACACGTTGCTTATTTTTACTATACCACCACCTTTTCCTAGTCGCTTTGCCAAGTCAAAGAAGCAAGCTCAAGATAAGAAAATCATGGATATCTTCAGCAAGATACAAATCAACATTCCATTTATTGAGGCCATCTGAACGGTACCTAGATACGCTAAGTTTCTAAAGGATTTATGTACAAGGAAGGATAAGTTGATTGCTAATGAGATTATTCAGGTGGGAGAAAGTATGTCAGCTATGTTACTGAAGAAGATGCCTCCGAAGTGTAAATATCTTGGTGGTTTCACAGTGCCCATTACCATTGGTGATCGACGATTTGAACGTGCCTTACTTGATTTGGGAGCTTCCATAAGCATTATGTCAGCCGATATTCATGATTCTTTTTGAATCTTGGACCTTTAAAAGAGACAAAATATTACCATTCAATTAGCAAAAATCAAATATATATCCTAAGGGACTCGTGGAGGACATGTTAGTTCAAGTGAATGAGTTAATCTTTCTGGTTGCTTTCTATATTGTAGATATGCATAATAGAGAAAATATTTCACCTACTTCGTTATTACTTGGGAGACCGTTTATGAAAACTGCAAAGACGAAGATTGATGTTGATAGTGATACACTCACTATGGATTTTGATAAGGAGATTATTCGCTTTAACATATTTGAAGTCATGTGTTACCCTAGTGATGTTCACTCTGCTTTCTCTATCGATAATATTGGTTCGCTAGCACAGCAAATGTTTGATTTGAACAATGAAGATGAACTCAGAGTTTTGTTGCGTAATAGCATTGAATTGGACGTTCATGGGTAGCCGAACTTGGACATTGATATATCCAAAGAGCTAGTGGATATGTGTGGTGATTTAGCGGAACTACAAGAAGCTCACCAAAATTAGAATTGAAGCCTCTTCCTGATCACTTAAAGTATGCTTACTTGGGTGATAAAGAAAGCTTTCGGTGATTGTTGCAAAGAATCTCACTGCAGTACAAGAAGAACGCTTGATTAGGGTTCTGAAATAGCACAAAACGGCCATTGATTGGACGATTACTGATATTAAAGGTATTAGTCCATCCATGTGAATGCATAGAATCCTAATGGAATACGATGAAAAGCCAGTACGTGATGCTTAACGTAGGCTTAACCCCCCAATGATGGATGTCGTACAGAAAGGGATCCTCAAATTGCTAAGTGTGAGGGTGATTTACCCAATTTACGACAACAGATAGGTTAGTCTTGTAAAGGTGGTACTAAAGAAGTCTGGAGTTATTGTTATCAGAAATCAAATGATGATCTAGTTTCTACACGAGTTCAAACAGGATGGGGAGTATGCATAGACTACAATCAGATTGGGGAGTATGCATAGTTCCTTTGCATTTCATTGATCATATATTAGAGAGGTTGTCGGGACATTCATATTATTGCTTTTTGGATGGTTATTCGGGCTACAATCAGATTTTTATTCCCCCGGAGGATCAAGAGAAGACTACTTTTACTTGTCCTTTTATTACGTTTGCATATAGAAGGATGTCGTTTGGTCTTTGCAATGTGCCTACCACTTTTCAGAGATGTATGGTTAGTATATTTTATGACTACGTGGAACACATAATTGAGGTATTTATGGATGATTTTAGTGTTTATGGCGATTCATTTGATATTTGCTTAGAAAATTTTGAACCTGTGCTTAAAAGATGCATAGACACTAATCTTGTTCTAAATTAGGAAAAATGTCACTTTATGTTAAACCATGTCATAATGCTCGGTCACATAGTGTCCTCTCGGGGGATCGAAGTAGACAAAGCAAAGATATACCTAATAAGAAACTTTCACTTCCCCACTTCAGTGAGGGAGATTTGCTCGTTTCTTGGTCATGCAATTTTTTACATGAGGTTTATCAAAGATTTCTTCAAAATCTCAATACCAATGTGCAAATTATTGCAAAAGTAGGCTACTTTCAACTTTGAAAAGGAGTACAAGGATGCCTTTGACAGATTGAAATAATTGTTGACAACTGCACCAATTATCAAGTCACCCGATTGGAATTTACCGTTCGAGTTGATGTGTGATGCAAGTGACTATGCAGTTGGAACTGTTTTGTGTCAAAGGGTGGAAAATTGTCCCACGTGATTTACTATGCATCTAGGGCCCTAAACGATGCACAAATCAACTATTCTACTACGGAGAAAGAGTTGTTGGCTATAGTTTTTGCACTAGAAAAATTCAGATCTTACTTGGTGGGCACAAAAGTGGTTGTATATTCTGATCATGCAGCACTTAGGTACCTACTCAAGAATAAAGAAGCTAAGCCAAGACTTATACGGTGGATTCTGTTGTTGCAAGAATTTGACATAGAAATTAGAGACAAGAGAGGTGTAGAGAATATTGTTGCAGACCATCTTAGTAGACTTGTTGTTTCTGAGAAGAACTTCTCTTACAAGATCATTTCTCGGATGAACAACTTTTCTCACTAGAAGAATCAACACCTTGGTACGTTGATATAGTGAACTACTTGGTTACAAGGCAAGTACCTAGTACAATATCTAGTTTTCAAAAGCTGAAGCTCAAGAAGATAGCCAAGCAGTATGTGTGGGATGAACCTTACTTACGATACTGATCAGATTAGCCGCAGGTGCGTACCTAACTCTGAATTTCAATCCATTCAATTTTTTAGTCATTCTTATACTTGTTGTGGCCACTTTGGTTCTAAACGTACCGCTCTAAAGTTATTCAGAGAGGCTTTTATTGGCCTACCTTATTTGAGGATGCGTATGTTTTTTGCAAATCTTGTGATGGATGTCAACGAACGGGAAATCTAGGTGCTCGAAATCAAAAGCCACTCACACCGATTCTTGGTGTAGAAATATTGGATGTGTGGGGAATTGATTTTATGGGCCCTTTTTTTAATTCGTATGGAAAATTTTATATGCTTCTTGCTATGGATTATATTTCGAAATTGGTGGAAGCCAAAGCCACCCCTACTGATGATTCTCAAGTTGTTTATGAGTTTGTGAAAGAAAATATTTTCACTAGACATGGCACAATACGTGTGGTTATCAGTGATGGAGGTTCCCACTTTCGGAAATCCTTTCATGCTCTTCTCAAGAAGTATAACGTTACACACAAGATTGGTATGCCTTACCACCCACAAACTAGTGGGAAATCTGAAATTTCAAATCGTGAGACTAAGTCCATTCTAGAGAAAATCGTCAATACTACACAAAAAGATTGGAACTTGAGACTCAATTATGCATTATGGGCGTATAGAAAAAGCGTATAAGACACTGATTGGCATGTATCTATATCGGTAGGTTTATGGCAAAGCTTGTCATCTTCCGGTTGAACTTGAGGATAAGACTTTATGGGTGGTAAAGATGTGCAACATGGAGTATGATAAAGCGGGGAAACAAAGGAAACTGCAACTTAATGAGCTAGATGAGATACGTAATGATGCTTATGAGAGTTCACGTATATACAAGGAGAAGACTAAACTTTTCCATGACAAGATGATCTCTCGAAAGAATTTTGTTGTGGGACATAAAGTTCTTTTATTTTATTCTCGTCTTAAACTATTTCCTGGAATCCTAAGGTCCCGTTGGATTGGACCGTATGTTGTTACTAATGTTTTTCCTCATGGTGCAGTTGAGATGACTAGTCTCCGAGATAGGACTGTTTCTAAGGTCAACAGCCATAGATTAAAGCCATACTACGAAAATATCGCTTATGTGGATGTAAATGTGCTTGATTTTAGTGATTTTCTCCCTATGGAGGAGTAAGATGGGCGAGTAGAGAGTCGGGATGACGACTTTAAACCAAGCATTGCATGGGAAGCAACCCATTGGTTTTGTATTACTATCTTTATCTTTTGATTTTTCTTAGTTATGCATATCATATTAGGAATTTCACATCTTGATTTTACATTGGATGAGTCAATTTACATTGTGGACAATCTAAAGTTTAAGTGTGGGGGAGTGGTTAAGCATATAGATTTTTAGTATTTTCTTTCGTAGGTAGAATTTTTTAGACTTTTTGTACATATTTGCATGAAAACCTTCAACTTTTAAAGAATTTAGAGTCACTTTGTATACTTCTAGTTAAGTTTACATACATATTTCTTACTGAAATAACTAAACTTAGAAGTATTAGAGAAGTACATTCGGAGTGCTTATTTGTTGAGAGGCTAGAGAAGAAAAAAATGGACTTAAATCGGTGGTAGAGAATACAGTATTAGAGAAGTTGATCATTCAATACCCATGAGTGAGGCACCAAACCTTCAATTCTTTGTACCTGGCTAAATTGTTTGTTTAAAGTGTTTCATCTGCGCAAACTCCGGGTAGAATGATGAGCTACCCAACTTCGCATCAATTTTAGCACTACTTTTTTATCTCTTGAGTGCTATTTCTATCAATCATAAGGGTGTCATCAGAATTGCTAACTCTATCTTGTAGTCTTGTTTGCAGTTGACACCATTCTCTCGACAACAACAGGTCCATAGAAATACCATTATCAACAACAAGCGGAGCAATATCAAAATCATGACGGAAAGTTGAAGACATTCAAGGTTTACGAAAAATGGTACAAGAAAGAGGAAATTTCATATTCAAGTAAAGCAACAATACAAAGAGCGGAATTATATATACATGTTGAAGACTTATTATGTACAAGAGCAAAAGAAATCAAAAGATGAGAATTAGTGAAGTTCATGATATCAAGAAAATATAAGTTGTGAAGAATCAAGTGGTAAAGTCCTTATCACACGTCCATAGTAGTTTTGTTGTTCATTTTTTTTTATTTTTCAGTTTGTATTTTTGATTCATTAAATAAAATAGAAAGAAAAAAATGTGTTTTATATTTTTTAGTGCATATTCATTCAATAAGGACATGGAGAAGAAGAATATTATAAGGACGTTTCAAGCAACAAGGATTTGAGGAAAAGAGTTACAATTTGTCGAAGTTCTAAGAAGTTCTAAGAAGTTCATCATCAACAGTTGAAGACTGATGACTAAAGATGTTTCTATTGGATGTTGTGAGAGTGGTGTCGATTGTGAGTTGGGCGAGAAGGTAAGTAAGCGTTCTCATCCTTACACAGTGGTTGATTTCCTTTCTTAGAGATCATCAGAAAAAAAAAAGGGTTCTTTTTCATCCCACGTTTCTATGGGATAACATCTTCATAAAAATCAGAAGGTTATCTTTCCTTCCCACCATCCAACTTGTGCAGGATTTCTATCTTCATTCCTGCCTGCACATATGAGAACCATAAAGCGCGTCTTTTGAGTACAACTTTATAAAACCCTATTGGTGAGGCAGAAGTCGAAACATTCAATCGCTCTCGAGCTAGGATTCTTTCATATAGTGGTTTTTTCGTAACTCAAGAATTAAGCATGAGTATAATGTTCTTTGGCATTTCTAACTTCTTATTATTAGTGTGAAGAAGATTTATGTCCTCGTAGCTCTTTGGATGCTTGTGACTTTGAAGTTGGAGTAGGTTTTGTGGGTATACCTCTTGTAAACCCTCACGAAACTGTAACTTTTCCATTAGGGACACTTAGGGGTTTAAAAGATTGTTACATATGCTAAGTGTAATCGTATCCTCGACGAAATAGAGTTGTTTTATTTAGTTTAGGTTAGTTTAGATAGTAGTTTGCTCGAGGACTAGCAAAAGCTAAGTATGGGGAAATTTGATAAGAGCATAATTTACATGTATGTAGCATTAATAGTTTTATCTATAATTCTTGCATATTATCTTGTTATTACTTTGTTTTCTATTTTATTTGTTTCGTTAGGTGAATCATCAGAAAATCAATGGAAATTGTGTTGAATAAAGCTAAGAAGAGAAAAGGGTTTATTCCGTAGTGAAACTGATAAGTTAGAGATGAAGAGTACACTTTTGGAATAAAAATCCAGAAGCATTTACGTCTATGAACGTATCCAAAGCTAGTCGTAAAACAAGTCGAAGAAAAGGACTAAGTTTCAAATCCACTTACCGCTAGGAAAACATAAGAATCTAACCGTAGAACTGGAAAAATAGTGAGAGTTTCTTTAGATTTACGGCTGGAAAATAATTTCAACCCAGTCGTAGAAGAAGTAATGTTTGAGAGAAGTGTCAGGTACAGAGTTATGGATAGGAAATCATTCATACCTACCCGTAGACAAGTTGAACTGTTGAAACAGGAATTCCAGACTCACTTACGGTTAGAATTAAGGATCCAAGCTAGACGTAAAAGATAAATGAATATATATGAATATTCTAAAGACATCGTCTTATACAGGACGAAGATACGAAGCTAACGCAAAAAAAATAAGGTCAATCAGACATCGGATGAAGGAGTTATGGCCAAAACAGTGAAGGCATAAAGTGGAATATAGGCTCACTTACGGCCAAGAAAGTCAAAAAACCAGCCGTAAATGAACTTAAAGTCGGCCAAAACATATATTTGACCTATGGTTGGGTCGTGGAAAGAAACCTAGCCGTACCCAAAAGTCTTTTGTGCGAAATTGAACTTCTAAAAATAGAAAACCCGGTCCCGGAAGGATTCTAAGCCCTAGATATCATGAGTACTATATAAGGTGACTCCCAGGACATTAAGAAGACACGTTTTACACAAATTTACAAGTCTTGGAGGAGATCAACAACAAGGGGAGAAAAATATAGGGTCTAGAGCGATTCATCATCGTAACAAATTCTTTTACTCTTATGTATAACATGGATGCTTCTACATCCATGAGTATCTAAAAAACTAATTGATTGAGGATGAATTCTAAGTTCTAAACATGATTTGATTTAATATATGATTTTATTTTGAGTTCTTTACATGATTATCATTTGTTCATATTATAAAGATTGTTTATGATTGATTGATAGATTGTTTAGGTGACCAACTAAATTGATTTTTTAATTTAATCTAGTGCTAGTATTGAGTTGTGAGATAAGTAATAGTCCATTGACTCGTACATAAGTAGAGAACAAGAGACCTTGCATAGGGATTCTGTGGAGCAATTTTTTGTATGAACAACACTAGTAAGTGGATCTTGATCTGAGAGTCTAACTGCTAGGATTAACCTATAAATTTATAAAATATAAAGCATTCGATCAAATTACACGCTGAGTGATATACTACTAGGTGGTTAGGTTGAATAGAATCTGGTAGGCGAGAACTTCAGTATTCAATGATATAAGGAATTTTGGGGATAACACTGATCTAGATGTTATTCTACGGTTGGTGATGATCTTTGATTAACAATGAGTAGATGAATACACTAATTCAATGATTGTTTAGTAACGAAGAAGGATTCCTCCATCATATCTCTTTCAATCGCTTACAACTTTATTTTTAATTGTTTTCTTATTTACCTTTTTAAAATCCTAAAAAAAAAAAACCCTTTTGTGACATTAAACACCTTGCTCTTCGTGGGAACGAACTTAACTTCCATTAAATTATTATTTAATTGAGTGAAAATAAGATCATTAATTTGGTTTACCTACGACAAGCATCACTAGTGAAGACTGGCGACCACTCTTTCGATTGAAGGAGTGTATGATAGACTTTGTGATGTAGGAAAAAATATTAAAAAACAGAATATTTTTATATTAATTGTTTTTACTTATTTATAATCTTTATATTCAAATAAATGAGGTATTTTCGTTTTTATTATTTAGTTAATTTTTACGAGTATCTAGAAGTATCTAGAATATTTATTTTAGAGTTTTATTAGCTTAGGGATATCTCTAGTTATCTTAGATAACAAGTTTTAGGGTTCTGGTAGGCTATTTTCATGTTTAGGGAGTTATCTATATAAAGAGATCCATGTGATACGGCTTAGATAGTTTTTGATTGTCTAATATGAATGACTTTTATGTTTATATCGAGTTTCTACCCTAGAACTCACATTTATCGAATTTCATCTTGAATCTACCCATATTTTACCTTGTTATATATTTTTTTTCCATCAATTGGATTTAGAGCCGAAAGATCCTAGATCTGTTTCTGCATCATGGAGAGGAGTCAAATAGAGGTTGATGCGATAAGGTGTCAGATTGAAGACTTGTGGCGAACTGTGAAATCAATTCAACACAAAGAACTTATGGAAGCCTCTATAGAGATTCTGGAAGGAAACCATGTATATTTTGAATTATCGGAAGGTAGTCAAGAGGATTATCTTGTTATTGATCATACACTTGTTGAATTACCGGAAGGTAGTCAAGAGGATTATCTTATTACTGATATTATGAATTTTGAAGAAGTTCGTAACGATGATCTATTTCAAAAGAACTTATTCTTATGTGAGGAAGATCAAACGATATAATTTCAAATAGATTGGGATTCTCCACGATCTATGATGTTTATCCAGGCGACGATATTATTCCAAGTCGATAGTCGGAGATGAAGATAATGAAACCTATGAGACTTTTCTGATGGACGTGTATTTTATGGAGTCCAACAAAACATATATGGGGTTTGTAGCAGTACGTAGCGCAGACTTTTTGGGTTCGTAAATGATGCACTATTTGCTAAGGGTGACGTTTCTTCCGATTCTCGTGGAGTATATGATTACTACACGAATTCTGATTTACAAGCTACGCACCAAGAGAATTATAAAGGAAAAATTCGAGGTCAAATTTTCTCTAGGAAGGAAAGATTTATGCAGGGCAAAATATTGAAAATCAGAATATTTTTATATTACTTGTTTTTAATTAATTATAATCTTTATATTCAAATAAATAGGGTATTTTCGTTTTTATTATTCAATTAATTCTTAGGAATATCTAGAAGTATCCAGAATATCTATTTTAGAGTTTTATTAGCTTAGTGATGTCTCTGGTTATCTTAGATAACAAGTTTTAGGGTTCTGGTAGGTTATTTTCATGTTTAGGGAGTTATCAATATAAAGAGGTCCATATGCTACGGCTTAGTTAGTTTTTGATTGTCTAATATGGATAACTTTTATGTCTATATTTAGCTTCTACCCTAGAACTCACATTTATCGAAGTTCATCTTGAGTCTACCCATATTCTACCTTGTTCTATATTTTTCCCCATCACTTTGGGTACAAGAGACTCTACTCTCTACCTGTAGTGGGGTCTAATTTGGTGTACTTGGGTGAAACTCATTCACTTTGAATGAGAACTGTCTACCCATAACCCTTGTTCTTATAAGTTGAAGACCCTAAGTTAACTGTTATTTGAAAAAGTGAACCCTTAAAGCTCTAATTTAGAATAAGACAAGCATGATACAAGTTCATCTGGAGATTAATATTTAGAATCATGATCTGGAATAGGTTTAATTAAGATCAATTTTTGGTTCATTAGTTTATTATGACATCACTATTTAAATAATGATTCATGTGTAATTTGATTTTAATGCTAGATCTCTATTACTTGTATTGTTAATTGTAAAGGTGGTAAGATTTGAGATATTAAATTTAAGTCTCCCTCAACGTAAATGTTGTAATTGTGTAATTTTCCGTTTTCATTATGTTTAAATTGTTTTCTTCAGCTAAACCATCATAGACCATGAAAATCAGAGATGAAAAAAGAAAAGAAGAAGAATGGAAAGTTAGAGGAAACCTAAACATTACATGTCTGAGATGGAGTGTTAATTTTCCAACTCAGCTCGTCGCATCAGATAAGAAGAAGATTAGAGAAAAGAAGAGGAGGAGAACATCATTTTCCTTTCAAAAAATCTACTTAAGCATTTATAGGCCAAGTGGTATATAAATTAATAATTTCTAGCAAATAAAATATATGTATTGGATGGTATTTATATTTAAGTTAAGTAATCGTGAGCATATTGTAAGTATTTTAATTATAATTAATTTATACTTCCTTTGTCCCTAATATAAAGGTGAAGTGTTGTATTTTGATTGTCCCATTAGATAGACGAATTCCAATTTCAACATGACTTTTTCACATATATATACCCTTATTTATTATGCATGAGTATTATAACAAATAAGTTAATGTGTTTTTGTTTTGGAAATGAGATAAAAGTTAAAACAAGAAAAGTAATATATATTTATGAAATCTATTTTTTTTTATTCTAAGAGAATAGCTAAATTCTTCCTATATATAGGGCATGTAAGGATAATACAAAAGAGCTTTTAGTTTTAAGCACCGACGATTGGATAACATTTTGAGAGACAAATGAATGATCCAACCATTCCAGTCGCATCCTAGCCATAGATATCCAACGGTCATAAGATTTGTAACCTCTCATCATTGGATTTCCTCATAATTATATAAGATTATAAGATTAGGAATAACATTGTTTGAAGAAGATAGCTTATGCACCAGTTGTGGGAGAGGTATGGATGTTTTTGGAGACCACGTCTTACAGTGTGCTAGTGATGTAGGCCTCAAACTCAGACATGACATAGTCAGAGATGTGTTAGGAGATATTTGCTACAAAGCATGTGTATCCGCTCGTAAAGAAGTCAAACTGGGCTTTCTACCAGACACTGCAAATTCCTTAAGGCCAGCTGATATTCTTGTTTATAATTGGGAAAATGATAGACACATTTTAGTGTCTAATTTGCACCTTAGTTTCTATTAAGTTAGTATTCGATTTTGCAATTTATTACGTGTTTTTATGCTTTTGTAGGTACATTAGAAGAATAAAGATTTGTGGAAAAATTGGCTCAAAAAGTGATAAAGGCACCCCGGGAAAATGGATTAAGGCACCCGCATATTGGATTGGGGCAACCCCTTTTTGGTTTAAAGTTCAAATATGGCGGGAAGAATGATGGTTACGTAACCAAATTCTGCTGTGCAGATTTTAAAGAGTTTGATCGAACAAAGAAGCCTCTAAGAGATACTAGAATGATTCAAACATCTCATACACGGCAAAACAGCACATCTAAGAGCTAAATATTGGCCGGAAATCGTGGAAACAAATCGGAAAAGCCAATCCGATGCTGTTTGAGTTCATCTCGTATTTACAAGTTGTTTGGATAAGTTTTGAGAGTTCTAATCGAATTAGAACTCTCCCTAGGGTTTGTTTCATCTATAAATAGCAAGATAAGCCAAGAAAATCAGGGGGGGGAATCGCTGGAATAGTGAACAGAAAACTTTCTTTTCTGCTGCTGCGTACAGGGAAGAAGGAGGTGAAGAACAAACAGCTCCAGCGAACTGTCGTTCACTAACGCTGGAACTGTCGTTCATATTGAGCTGCTTCAACTGTTTCTTTCCTGTTGCTCATTTTCTTTTGTAACGGCTGAACCATCTTCTGTAACGATTATATACGTATCTGTTCAGCTGTTACACCATTATTTCACCTTGTAATCAATATTTTGAGCAATGAAGAGATCTTTTGAGCAAGTTTTCTCCACCATGAGCTAAGTATATTTACTGGGATGATGGAGGAGGTTTTTCTCTCAATTTTATGTGGTAAGTCTATTTTTAATTAATTAATTATAATTCTTTACTTGTTAAAATTGCATAGTTTTCGAAATAGAAAAACGGTTTCATTCAGTAGTGGTGTTTTTGTTTGATGGGTCATGCTGGGTTGACAACCTCTGATGTCCCATGCTTATGATTTACCTCTACTTGTTTGCATAAAACCTATTTTGGCAATATTTGAGCTTAATTTATTTAAAAGAATTACCCGATTAATCACATAAATTGTTAGAAATAACTGATTCTTGATTCCTGGTTTTCCCCATATTTTCTAAAAATCATCTCTAGTTTATTTTCCTGATTTTTATTTAATTATATTAAGTCTAATATTTTCTAAAATCATTACCTTCACAAGTTCGAGAATCGAACCTCTTTTTACCACTATATAAAATCACATCAGAAAACGGCTGTGATGTTTGCTTTGATGTTACAGGGGTGTCTCCTTTTACTGATGGTGGGAGAGTTACCTTTATGTCTGGTCAAGCCATTTCAAATGCCATTACTCGTAAACAAAATAAATACTTGGATAGATGCTGCGCTCATGGATATGGTTTTGGTGTGCTTGCTTTTACTACCCTAGGCGAACTGCGAGAGGACACGATAGCTTTCTTGAAGAGGTTGCAAAATTACATAGCTTGCCACGACTACAACTATAAAATAGGCAATTCTCTTTATTTTTAGATTAGGTATTTCCCTTCAAAAAGGTGTAGGTGCCCAGCTTGTTGTTAGGCTTCCTACCTATTCTTTGTAATATTTTATTTTTATTAATCTACGATAATCATAATAATAAATAATTAAATAAAATAATAATAATAATAATCTAAAGGAGATTATGCTCCAAGGTCGCAGCCTTCGTTGCTTGCAAGGACATGGCAGAATATCTTGGGGATTTCCAGCTGGGAGTTGGAGTTCCATGTGGTAGGGAAGCAATCCTTCATGCTGCCAACAGGCTCTTGGAGTTGCAAGGTACATCTCTCACCAAGTGTATGCTTCTCATAGACTTCAGGAATGCGTTTAACTTGGTTGACAGGTCATCTATGGTTAATGAAGTTAGGGCCAGGTGCCCCAGCATCTCGAGGTGGGTTGATTTTTGCTATGCCCAAGTTATATTTTAATGATTTCATCCTTCAGTCCGCAACAGAGGTTCAGCAAGGTGACCCTTTGGGACCTTTGCTTTTTGCCTTAACCCTCCATCCCCTCATTTCCAAAATTACCTCAGAATGCAACTTAGATATGCATGCATTGTATATTGATGATGGAAATATAGCTGGTGACACCTTAGAGGTGGCGAGGGCCCTCAACATCATTGAGTTTGAAGGCGGCAAGAGAGGGTTATTCCTCAACATCTCCAAAACAGAGGTTTTTTTTCCACAAACTGACCCCAGAAGCTTAGCGGTGGGGACCTTCCCAGAAGACATAGGCAGGCCCAAGGTTGGGGTGAAGTTGTTAGGTGGCCCTGTTAGCTTGGACATCAAATTCTGCAGTGATTTTGTGCAGTGTAGGGTTGAGAAGGCTCTTCAGCTTATGGAGACCCTGAAGTCACTACAAGATCCGCAATGTGAGCTTCTCCTCCTTCGTAACTGTGTTGGAGTATCCAAGTTATACTTCACAATGAGGACCACTAAGACTCAAGCCCTTCAGTCACCTGCAGCCCGTTATGACCAGACTTTACACCAGTTCCTAAGACATTTGGTAACGGGAGATGGGCCCGGCTTCGGTCCTTTACAGCAGTGCCTCGCTATCTTACCAATGAAAGACGGTGGGCTTGGTGTCTACACCATGGAGGACAAGGCCCATTATTGCTACCTTGCCTCTTATACTCAGACACTCCAGCTACAGAACTTGATCTTAGGATCCCTCCAGCCAGCAAATATTCACCCATATTTCAGCAGGCATTGGCTAAATTTACCCAATTCTGTGGGCTTTCTTCTTCTTTCGACATCAAGGCGGCATCCCCAAGCCCAATGCGCACACTGGCAGCCCACTACTTCGACGTCGTTAGGAAGAGTATCCCCTCCAGGTTCAGTATGTCTGATCGGGACAATATTTTATGGCAATGCACGAAGATAGACCAGGCTCAAGATTTTCTCAAAGCGATCCCAATATCTAGGCTCAACCAATCTATTGGGCATCGACAATTCCGAGTTGTTCTATCCTACAGACTTGGTATTCCTTTGTTCACGGAGGACAGTGTATGCTCTTGTTGTGGCAGAGGGATGGACGTTTTTGGTGATCATGCTCTTCACTGCGCCAGTGAGGTGGGGCTCAAGTTCAGGCATGACATGGTTCGAGACGTGGTCGCCGACATGTGTTTCAGGGCAGGTGTGTGAGCGCGGAAAGAGGCGCCTCTGGGATTCTTGGACGACGATGAGCGTTCTCTACGGCCAGCAGATATCCTTGTATATAATTGGGACAATGGACGGGATGCTTGCTTTGACGTCACCAGAGTGTCCCCTTTCACATATGGGGGGAGAGTCGCTTTTTCACCTGGTCAATCCATCTCAAACGCCATCACCCGGAAACGCACCAAATGCCTGGATAAGTGCGAGGCTCAAGGATACGGACTCGGAGTGTTGGCTTTCACGACCCTAGGCGACCAAGGAGAGGACACTATAATTTTTAAAAGAGGTTGCAGAACTGTATAGCTAGATTTGATTACAACCGCAAAATTGGGAACTCTCTTTTCTACAGATTAGGGTTAGCTATCCAAAAAGGAGTGGGAGCCCAGCTTGTGGCTAGGCTTCCTTCTGGTTCAGTATAATTACCTTTTTCATCAAATAAAATCCTCGTAATAGTAATAATAATAATAATAATAACATGGAAATTGGAAGAGGAGGGAGATGCTCCGGTGGGAGAGGAATTGGGGAAGAACAGGGGAGTTCAAGGTGCAGCGATTCCGATCGTAATTCTTCCCCCCACTTCAGGTATGATGAAACCCATTCTTGACCCTTCACTCACCCCTTCTCCAGTACTTGCATTTAAGCTTTTAGTCCTATGTTTCTCTTTATATAGTCTGGTAGCAGTAGTTTATAGGGTTCATTTCGTTCATATCCTAGCCTGTACAAATTGGGCTCTCGAAGCCCCTCTGAGATCACTGAGTGCTCTCATCATAGTCAATTTCAACCATTTTGCAAGCTCCCTTCCCACAATACCTAGAACTAGGTCCACTGTTGATTCTCAGGCAGCTAGAGATAACACAGGTTGTCATCACATAAAAACTTTGTTCCAATGCCCTTACATGAGGTTTGATGGCTGCAATAAAGGGGTGGGGGGAGGGGATTGAGTAGAACTGGGTTCTACAGGAACCTCCCCACAGAAGATTCTAAAGCCATTTGTAGGGAGAGGATCTGCAAGGATGTTGTTGTCTACAGAGGTTGGGAAGAGATCTTGTCCAGTCTACAGATGTGGTTGTGCACCAAATGCATGCACATCTATTCATGGAGAAGACCTTATAGATTACATAAAGGGGATATCATCACAAGGCCCTACAATAGCTATCTGCTGACTTTCTAGTGTATGGTCTGGACAAACCACAAGATACCATTTCAGTACCAGGTGAGCCAGAGGACCCAGAGTCACCAGTAGACATGTCCCTGGAGTTGGTCAATCTTGTTCTTCAGATGAATTGCAAACAGTGGTCAGCATCCCCATCCCCCAATGCAGGCTCAGCTTCTCCAGATGCTTAAAGGTTATTCTTGATAGGGAGTGGCTACACCTTCTCCTCATGCCAGCATGCACCCTCAACTAGGCCTTGTTACAGTGGAATGACAAGGGGTGTCTCAATATGGTGTACACCCTCTTGGACCAGGCTAAGCTTCTTCTCAGAAGCAGCACCAACAAAAGGAGGTCAGGGGGCTCCAACCTCACAGCCTGCAGGAGGAAGCTGAGTTATGGCCAGTACACTGCAGCCATCAAGGTGCTGGCTTCAAATGGTATTTCTCCTGACTACCCAGCCACCTTATTGGACCTGAGCCAGAAACACCCCAGAGCTCCTCTACCTGTTATCCCAACAGAACCTGTACAAGGGATGCCCTTAGTGTTGACAACTCAGCAGTTCCGAAAGCAATTAAAAGCTTCCCCAAAGGTACCTCTTGTGGGAGAGATGGCCTCAGGGCACAACACCTTCTGGATGCCCAGAGTGGCCAAGCTTCGGCAGTGGCTGATGAGCTACTTTCTTCTATCACCAGGGTGGTTAATTTATGGTTGGAAGGCAGGTGCCCAGCAGAGCTATGGGAGTACATAGCCAGGCCCCATTGACCCCACTGCTTAAACATGATGGTGGGTTGAGGCCTATTGATGTGGGAACAATCTGAAGGAGGTTGTGTTCCAAGCTAGCTGCCTCAGTTGTTTGCAAGGAGATGACTGCCTACCTAGGTGACCTTCAGTTTGGTATGGGGATCCAGTGTGGTGGGGAGGCAATTCTGCACTCATCCAACATACTCCTAAAGCTCCAAGGTAACTCCCTCACTAAGTGTATGCTCCTAGTAGATTTTAGAAATGCCTTCAACATGGTGGACAGATCTGCCATGATTAAGGAAGTTAGGGACAAGTGACCTTGCATCTCTAGATGGGTTGAATTCTGTTATGCCAAGCCAGCCAAACTATATTACCAAGACAACATCCTCATGTCAGCACAAGGAGTCCAACAAGGGGACCCCTTAGGCCCCCTTCTTTTTGCCCTGACCTTGCACCCCCTCATCTCCAGCACAGCTTCAGCATGCACTCTGGACCTTCATGCTTGGTATCTAGATAATGGCACCATTGCTGGGGACACCATGGAGGTGGCCAGAGCTCTAAGCATCATCTAGGAAGAATGGAGTATGAGAGGTTTGATCCTGAACATCACCAAAACAGAACTCTTCCGGCCCACAGCTGATCCAAGAAGCCTGCTAGATGGGGTCTTCCCAACTGATATTAGCAGGCCTGTGCTGGGGGTTAAGCTGCTCGGTGGCCTAGTTAATCAGGACTTGCAGTTCTGTAGAAAATTTATGCAGAGATGAGTGGGGAAGGCTCTATAGCTCATGGAGACCTTGAAGAAGCTGCAGGACCCAAAGTGTGAGCTACTCCTCTTGCGCAACTATGCAGGTGTCTCCAGGCTCTACTTTACAATGAGGACCACCAGAACCTTGGCTCTCCAGACCCCTGCTGCTCTTTATGATCAACATCTCCAACAGTTCCTCAGGCATCTGGTTACAGGAGATGGAGCAGGTTTTGGCTCTCTTCAACTGCGCCTGGCAACCCTGCCCATGAAGGATGGAGTGTTGGGTGTCTACACAATGGAAGACACTAGCCATTATTGTTATTGGGCCTCTTATGTTCAGACCAATCAGTTGCAGGATACCATCCTCAAAACCCACCCAACAGCAGACACCCCCCGTGCTTCCAGCAGGCCCTCTCCAGGTTCATTCAAATCTGTGGCCTGCCCTTTTCTTTCAACATCAAAGCTTCTGCCCCAAGCCCAATGCATTCTCTGGCATCTCTCTACTTTGATGGTGTTAGGAAGAATGTCTCCACCAAATTTGCCATGACTAACTATGTTAGTACCCTTTGGCAATGCACTAAACTGAGCCAGACCCAAGACTACCTCAAAGTTGTTCCAATAGCTGGGCTTAATCAAGCAATTGGGCCTCGGCAGTTCCGGGTTGTACTTTGTTATAGGCTTGGTATACCTATGTTTGCTGAGAACAGTGTATGCCCCTGCTGCGATAGAGCCATGAACGGCTTCGGCGACCACGCATTACACTGTGCCAGCGAAGAGGGGCTCAAGTTCAGACATGATTTGGTGCGGGACATGGTTGCGGACATATGTTACAGGGCCGGTGTGGCTGCACGTAAGAAGTTAAATTGGGTTTCTTGTCTGACGATGAGCATTCCTTGCTGCCAGCGGATATCCTAGTATGCAACTGGGAGAATGGCCGCGACGTCTGCTTCGATATCCTAGTATGCAACAGGAGGCGGGAGAGTCTCTTTTTCGTCGGGCCAAGCCATCTCGAGCGCAATCGCTCAGTAACGTAACAAATACCTAGACAAATGTGAGGCGCACGGATATGGCCTCGGCGTGTTAGCGTTCACTACACTAGGCGAACTAGGAGAGAACATGATAGTTTTTGTAAAGAGATTGCAAAATTGTATAACAAGTGTTGATTATAATTATAAAATCGGCAACTCTCTTTTCTTTAGTTTAGGTATCACTATCCAAAAAAAAATTGAGCGGCCAGCTTATAGTTACGCTCCCCATTCTATCTTTATAATGTGTTTTATCCATCTAATCAAATTCTTTTTTATAATGATAATAATGCTAAAGAGAAATAAAACTATTCTTTATGTCGTTTTCTATTACAAACATGATATATCTATATTGTTATTAGAAAAGCAACGGGAACCCAAAACAAAGCTTTGAGACCCGTAAAAACAACAATAAAATTGGAGCGTTTATCAACTAAAATTTAGCTTCAAGAAATAATATTAAAACTAAGTCATTCTCCTGTACAAAGAGCACCTACTTTCTCTAGCCTAACCGTGTAAAATAAAAACCATGATCATCAATTGTATTTTTAGAAAGTTCATCGTGAAGCAAACTAAACCCAAAAGAATACGTTAGAAATACGAACATAATCCTAGATAACTGTTTGGAATTACCTTGGGAGTTGAGCACATTAGGTGGAAAGAATCACAACTACCTTTTTCGACCTATGTTGAGCCTCACTGATTCAACCTCTTCAATTGATAAACATGTGTAAAGAATCACAGTTATATAACTAGGGTTGCATGTTTTCTCCTAAACCACATATCACAAGTCTGATCTATAAAATTACAGAATCGCCCTTTCAAAATTTTCTGCAGACATGTGAAGATGGTAAATCAGAGAATGGATTCAAAACCCAATCATGTGAAGATGGTAAATCAGAGAATGGATTCAAAACCCAATCATTTGATTTACTTTGCTTTAGAATTTGGACGGTTTCAGCAACTCATGTGGAGTAAAAACCAAAGGAGTCGATGAAATTAGTTTTAGAAAGTCAGCAATTTTAGTAGAAGAGAAATAAAGACTCCCATAAATTTTGGGCTGAAATATCGCCATACTATTTACTGGTTTAAGATCTTCTGGGTTTGACACATGTTGGCCTTTATACTCTAATTTTTCACATTTTAATGTTAAACATCGGAGAAAACCATGTATGGGTGATAGCTCACGTGTGCAGACCATCTTAATTTATCTTAAAAGAATCATTAATTTATTTAAATTTATGTTAAGAAAATCATTACGTAAAATAGATGGGCTTAATTTAATAACAATTATTCACCGGACATGTATAAATACAGTAGTATTTTTTTCTCTATACCTTTATATTCATCCACTCATCTCCAACTCGTAGTGCAAGTAAAAAAATTATATTACACATGATCAATATTCTTTAGAGATATAATATTTTATTCGGTATACATGATAGCTTTTTTGACTTTGGTCGTGTGTTGTTGACCACAATAGGCGATTAGGGTTGCCTTTTCTTCTCCGCCTCCATGGAGGTTTTTCCACCAGATCCAGTTTCACTAACTAGTTTCTCCTCTTTCTCACCTCTAATTTCTTCTTCCCCTTCTGTTGCTTGTGATTCCTCTAAAATTGTTGGTGAAAAACTTGAAAAGAATGAACACTCCAAAACATCCAGATTCAATTGGAATGGAGCTGCAAACAAACAAAAAAACATTATGCAGAGTTCTTCAGCAGATCTCTGTTTTAGACCACCATTTATGGTTGATGGTGAATTCGTTGCCAGAGTGAGTGATCCTATTTGTTGGTCGCAGGCTTCCTTACCATGTGGTGAAAAATGCAATTGAGAAAGCCTGGAACATCAAGGGAGTTCTGTCCATGACTGCACATGGGGAAAAAGCCTTCATTCTCAAGTTCTCACTGGAAGAAGATAGAGTTACTGCTTTAGAACATGGACTGTTCTTCATCTCCCACACCCCCTTCTTTGTTAGAGGTTGGGTCCCCTTCATTGAGCAAAAGCTGGAGAATATGCAACCAGTTCCAGTGTGGATGACTCTCAGGAAGGTACCAGTTCATATGTTTAACCCGGTTGGATTAAGCTTCATAGCATCAGTGGTAGGCAAGCCACTGCTACTGGATTATCCAACGACATCCAGAACCAGAATTTCATATGCTCGAGTGTGTGTAGAAGTAAACCCCAGCACAGATTTGAAGAAAGCAATAACAATAGTTTTTTATGATGGTACTAAATACTCAGTGGATGTTGAATACGCCTGGAAACCAGCTCAATGTGGCATTTGTTCAACCTTTTGTCACAGTAAAATCAATTGTCCAATGAAGGCTAGAGTGAAGGTTGTCACTCCCCCTTCTACTTTGTATACTCCTAACACACAGATGAATGTCAACCCATCCAAAGAGGTGACTGCCAACATTCATAATGAGCAAGAAATGGTGACATATGAAGGGTGTGGAAGCCGGTCATCAACAAGAGGAAGTTAATGAAAGCTGGAGATGAAGAGAAGCCAGCAAGAGATGGACTGGAGCCCTCTCTCTCCCCTGAATTCCCTCCAGGATCTGAAACAAATAGAGCTCAGTCGAATAAAAATGACAATGAACCTATGATTGTTTTCAACAATTACTTCTCCATTCTTGAAGAAGGGGGTGAACCTAAGGCTCTAGAAAATATGGAAGCTTCGGGAACTATATCCCCTTGTGGTAACTTCACTTTTCCCCCCTCCTTAAAAAAAATAGTACCTAATAATGGAAATGGTGTTAAACCACCAGGGAGATCTCAGGGGGACCCAAAGGTTATCCTTACCAAGTCCAGCAATTCCTACCTAGGAATAAAGAGCTCTGACCGCAAGAAGGCGGGTCGGATTAGACAAGCGCCTTACAGACTAGTCTCAAATGATTAATATAGGGTGCTGGAATACAAGAGGGCTCAATGACCCTCTGAAACAGACTGAGGTCAGGAATTACATCAATACCAATATCTTAAAGATTTGTGGATTAGTAGAGTTCAGTATTCGATAAAGATAGAATAAGGAACAACATCCTGTCTAGTTGGTCCTACCTAGATAACTATAACCATCACAACCTGGGAAGGATTTGGATAATGTGGAACCCCATTTTTGTGAATGTTAGCCTTATTTCCTATACTGAACAAGCAATTTTTGCTAGAGTCTCCTACTAGAATAGTCCATGTTTTACGCTAACTATTGTGTATGGTCTTAATACTGAGGAACAAATGATCCCCCTATGAGCACACATTAGCAGTTTTGTAGAGGCTAACAATATGCCTTGGAGTCTGCTGGGAGACTTTAATGCCTATCTTTATACTCATGAGAAGGAATAAGGCGATCCGGTGGCGCCAAATTCTCTGGAAAACTTCCAAGCTTACCTTCAGGATTCGCAGTTGTTCGACTACACCTCAATAGGCTGCTTCTTTACTTGGACGAACAAACAAGAAGCCCCTACCAGAATAACAGGCAAACTAGACAGAGTGCTTATTAAAATGGCTTTTCTCGACTGTTTTAATGACTCTTTGTGTGAATTCTTTGCCAATAGCATTTGTGATGATTTGTGTCTTTGCTGGAAGAGGGACGGGGCCTAAAGCCTTTAGATTCTACAACACTTGGGCTGAAGAAGCCGATTTTCTCGATGTTTTTTAGACTGCTTCGAGTACCCCTGTCTGTGGCACGCCAATGTATAGGTTTGTTACAAAGCTAAAGAATGTGAAGACTCACCATTCCATTTGGAAGAAAAGAAGATTCTCTAATTTCGACTCTCAAGTGGCATATGCAAAGACCAACATGGTCAACGTCCAAAAAGCACTTCAAATATCCCCAATGTGCCCCATCACCATCAATTCTGAAAGGGTGGCAGTTAAGGAGTCCTCAAGGAAGGTTAGACAACAACAATCTATGAAGAAGCAGCAATCTAGGATTCAATGGCTAAAACTAGGGGACAAAAACACGCCTTATTTCCATATATCTATCGTGGAGAGAAGAGCTAGGAATAGAATCTTGGTTCTCTATGGTTCAAATGGAAACAGACTTACTTCTGATGAGGACATTGCAAGGGAATATGTGGCCTACTACTCTGAGCTTTTTGGTCAACACTCAGTTACCCCCATTGATCTCAATGCCTGGGACCAGATAGATCTTCTCCAGACTGCTTCCGAGGAGACGCCTCAGATTTGGTGAAACCAATTATAAATGACGAAATCATCCATGCTATCTCGACTATAGATTCGGACAAGGCTCCAGAACCGGATGGTTTCTCCTCCTACTACTTCAAATGCTGCTGGAGGATAATGTGAACTGATTTTATTAAAGCAGTCAAGAGATGTTTTTTTAGTGCAATTCTGGGAGAGGTAAATGCTACTCTCCTTTCTCTTATTCCTAAGTTATCTAACGCCTCTTTTCTAAATGATATCAGACCTATAGCCTGTTGTAATGTCATAAGTGCATAGCCAAAATCTTATCTACCAGACTTAAACAAATTGTGAAGAAGGTGGTCAGTCCTTGCCAATCGGCTTTCATCTCTGGGAGATCCATACAGGATAATATCATGGCTCACGAGCTGCTAAGGAATTACCACAGGAATAATGGCAATCCCAGATGTGCGATGAAGATAGACCTAAGGAAAGCTTATGACTGTATAAGGTGGGAACCCTACAGAAGTTCAAAATCCCTAAGAATTCATAGACTGGATCAGCATGTGCATCACCACCCAAAAGTTCTCTATCATGGTTAATGGCTCTGCCCACGACTACATAGAAGGGAAAAGAGGTATTCGTCAAAGATTCCCCCTATCTCCTCATCTTTTCGTCATGCTCATGGAAGTCTTTAATTCTCTTATTCTCAAACAAGATGCTTTGGGTTTATTCACTCTTCATCATGAGTATAAGGATCCCATTATCACCCACCTCTGTTTTACGGATGACCTTTTGGTCTTCATGAATGGCGATGTACAGTCATCTATCTCTCTAACTACTACCCTTACTACATTCTCTGCTAGGACCGGGTTAGTAGTTAATAACATCAATAACAACATCTTCTTATCCTCGGTGAATAGTACTGATGCCTGTAGCATTAAATTTGTCCTTGGTTTTGAAGTTGGGAATCTTCATGTTAGATATCTGGCCCTTCCCTTGCTGTCTACCAGATTGACTCACTCGGACTGTCTTCCGCTAATTGACCATGTCATCACAAGAATCAAAACATGGAAAACCCGTGCCTTAGCTTTCGCTGGCAGAGTTCTGCTCATAAAGGCAGTCTTGAGTAGTATGCTGGTTTTCTGGACTTCCTGTTTTGTTCTTCCTAAAAAAAACCATTTACTCTCTTAATGTTATCTTCAGGAAGTTTTTGTGGGCAGGAATTTACCTAATTCACAAACATCCAGCAGTCAAGTGGTATACAATCTGCCACCCCTATAAGGAAGGAGGTTTTGGTATCCGTTGCCTTGAGACTACAAATTCAACAGCCAATCTTCGTCACATATGGGACATAGCTAGAAAGAAGGATACCTTATGGGTTAAGTGGGTCAACAAAAATCTCATAATGAACAAAGACTTCTGGCACCTCAAGACTCCTGCAGATTGTTCGTGGTGCTGGAGACGCATTCTAGAGCACAGAGATAAGGCTGCCAAGTTCTTTCTCCATCTGATTGGTAATGGGGACAGTACTAAGATCTGAAAAGAAAAATGGATCCCTCAAGATAACCTCCTCAGCCTCTTCCCTCCCAGATGTCTTATGATACCTTCCACCATGTTGAGGCTAAGGTTAGTAGTTGTCTAGTTAACGGTGAATGGGTGCTTTCTCCCAAACTGTCCAGTGTTCTAGGCAACATTTCTATGGACATTAGTAACCTAAGAACTAACCCTCATATAGAAGATAGAATAGTCTGGACAGCGGGCCCTTCTGGTGAGTATACCCTCAAGGACACCTACAATGCCCTCAGAAACCAAAGGAACAATACTGATTGCACCAACTGGTTTGGTTCCTCAACTGCATTCTGAGGCACTGCTTTGTGGTTTAGCTAGCTCTTCACAGAGGTCTGAAGACCAGATACAAGCTGTTATCTTGGGGAATGGATGTAGATCCAATATGCGTAATGTGTAACCTCATGCTGGAGGATGACTTACACCTGCTATTCAACTGTCACTATGTTACCACCATCTGGAACAGGCTGCTGAGTCTGATGGGGTTAACAGGGATGGGTCATTCAGATTGGGAAGAGAAGATAAAATGGTGTGTTCTACACCTGAAATGTACAAAGGCAGTAGGCACTACCAGGAAGCTTTTGTTCAACGCTTTCATTTACCACATATGGTGTGAGGGAAACAGAAGAATCTTCACCCAAAAGTATTTTTCTCCTGATCAGATCTTCTACAGAATTGTGGAGGAAGTAAAGCTCAAGATGGCACCAAGCTCTTGCAATATGCCTGATAACAATGAAAACAGAGCCTTGTCCTCCATGTGGAACTTAAATTCTAGATTCACGGTCAGTAGGTATCTAACTTGCACCTGGGTCAAGCCTGATACTGGGGAAGTAGCTATAACACTGATGGATCTCTCACAGATGCAACTGCTGGTTTTGGGGCCATTATTAGAGACGAGAATGGAGTTCTGTTGGATGCAGTTGCTGGGAGCACAAGATCTTTGGATATAAATCTTCATGAACTCCAAGGTGTGGAAGCTGGCCTTAAGAATGCTACTAACAAATACTATCCTAGAGTCTCTATCAGAACAGACTCAATGAATGTCACCAACCTCCTCTTGAATGAGTCTGCCAAGGCCCCACGTTACTGTCATTACGTCTGAGAGTCGATTAAACGTCTTATGACCAAGTTCTCAACTTGGAAGGTCCAGTACACCTTCAGAGAAGCTAATAGAGCAGCCGATCTGCTTGCTATCATGTAGCCAAATGGAGAATTTGTGGTTCTTGATCTAAGCTCTCTTGCCGAAGACTTAAAGAAAATAGTGACTGAAGATGCCGACGGAAAAGTTTACTTCCGCAAAATTATAAACAGCGTTGGGACTCCTGGTTGACCTCTGTAGTTGAGTCCCTTTTATCTGGTTTTTGTTTTTCTCCTTTTTTTTCTTATTCTTGTTCTTGCTGGTTGGGGTCTCCTTAACCCCCTCTCCTTTTAAAAAAATAAAAATTATCTTATTCAAAATAGACATTACAATTTTCATAAAACTCGGTGTTATATATAATGTTGGTTGAACCTTAGTGTTGTTAAGATACCGTTCACTTTTAATAATTTTACGATTTTCAATGGTTGAATATCTTAGATACCCAGTATTAAATTAAACATTTATCAAATTCAATATATTACACTAGAAAATAAATTGAATTATTTTATAAATTAATATCGCTCTAATTTGATAGAATGATGCTATTAATTATAGAAGCTATTTCTATATACTGTAATTTATTTTGGGATTACTGGTCTCCTTTTAGGTGAACGTATGGCCCAACAAGAGCATAAAAGTGAAACCATTATTCTCTCATTGACCAATTCAACGACCTAACTATAGAACCTGATTTAAGTGATTTTGAGAAATTTTCTATCATCCACTTAAATTATCACCTTATTCCTCGTTATTCTCATTCTTCCTCTTCCTAAAGAGAAATGATGATTTATCAAAATTCTTATTCTTTTCTCTCTTGAACTTAACAATTTAATCCTTCTAAGTTCACTTCTAAACCTCTTTTATTCATGAAGATTCATCAAAATTATTTTTATGTTCTCCCTTAAGTTTAACAATTTGCTCATTTATCTCACCACCTTTTCCGATGAAGGAAAGGGTCCTTCCAGCAAAGGACGACTCGCCATCAAAATCGGGGGGACCCTCTTTTAGCTCAGGGACCTCTTCCCATTTCCCAACGCAGGAAATATATAATCCTCCTCCTCCTCCTAGCTGCGAATCTCCACCCAAATCAGGATCAAATTCTCGTTTAAGTACTTCTCTATCTCTTCCAATAGAGGAGATTCATACGGTAACTCCTCAAAGTGAATCACCATCTAAAACAGGGACAACTGATGCTATTGATTATCTTGTTCAAATATCCAAAGATCAAGTTTACAATGTTCCGTCCCAAGAAAATGCATTACTCCTCCAAAGTTACCTCAAGTCCCGTAGACATGACAATCCTTATTTTTCATTTACTAATATTATTGGTGTCTTCCTCATTCTTCTTTTACTTGGGTTTGTCATAGTTATACTCATTTTCTACTATTTTATACTACCCAATAAGCCAACATTCTTCATCGATCGGTTCATTGTTTACTATATGAATGATACTCGTGGCAATTATTTTCCCCAGTATGACTTTACATTGGAAACTAAAAAACGAAACACTGCAGTAGGTGTTATTTATGACGCCGGAGAGGATGCATTTCTCTTATTTCAGCAACAAAAAATTGCTACTAAAACTCCTCCGATTTTGGATCAAGAGCTTAAAGAAATTATAAAATTTCGAGTTGTTCTTCCAGGTTCAGATTCTGTTGTGCCTCTTGATTTACTTAAGAGATTAAAAATTCGCGCAACTATACCTTTGTCTCTTTCGATTGATCTTCATGTGAAGATGAAATTTGGGGTTCTAAATTCATGGGGAACCGACATGAATATCTTGTGCAACTTTAAAGTTAATTCCTTTGCGAAAGATACGCAGATCCTCTCTCAAAAATGTCATGTTACGGTCTAAAGCAACAGTGGTGATCATTTTAATAACAAATTTATAAAAATGTCATGTTACGGTATAAAAATGTCATGTTACGGTCCCCACAACAAACTTAGATGGATTTATCCATCTTGATTTTCCCTTTCTTTTGAACCAGAATTCACGTTTGTCGTCGGAGAAAGTGTAAACTCGACCAAATGATCATGTGCATAATTTTCCACAGATTCTTTGATAGCATTTTTGTAGTTTTGATATATAGTTCTTAAAATGTGTAAATTAATGTACAAAATTATTTCATTTATAGTTGTAATACGTAGATTTCCCAACTTTTCAATCTTTTTAACATATAATAGTAGCATTGGTAGATGTCTCGCTGATAATGGATGAATAGCCATACTTACAAAAACCTGATATCAAATTATTATTTCTTATTATTATTTTTAATTTTTATTTTTGAAGGAAATGCGAATTCCATTAATTGATACGTTATGAATAAGTGTACATATGATTCGAATAGAGTGATGAAAAAATTCGTTTAACCGTGGGATAGTCCAAATGTAGGGTGCAATATTTGGTGAGGTAATTAATGGTTAGGATTTGTTAATAACCAACTATGGTTTTGGAGGTTAATTATACGCTAGACTGTGGTGATGTTGGATGTACGGATGTGGGGTAAAATCCAAAGATGGAGGATCCATTTGTGGGATAGCTGATTTTTTATGTGATAAATTGATAATGGTGGGCATCAATCAATCAATATTTATATATATCATATAAAAGATAATCTTTCCACTGACGTGTCGAAACCATATAGCATGTTGTGTTTTCTCCCCCACTGAAGAAGCCACAGGAGCACTCAGTTACCTAACAACCACGTGAGCATATCATCTTCCGCTTATACCTCGAGAATTTGGAATCTCTTTTAGGAATTGGATGAGAAGGAGTACGGAATCAGATACGTCTGTCTGATGGTCATAAGTTGACCTTACAGAGAATATATGAAAAGATATCTTCTCATATACAGTAATGTTTGCATCATTTCATGAAAATAACTGTTTGCAGAATGGGAAGATAGTTTTCTTCCCTAAAGGCACAATGGGTGTACCAACGTGACTCTTCAACTGCATAGTAATTATTCCTGAAATATACGGCAACAAACCATATTCAATTGGAAAACCCATTTATGATATGTGACTCCCAAAACCACATATGGAAGTGTATCTTGAAATATGCGAACATCACAGCTTCATTGATTGTTTTAGAAATTAAAACTCTATTTCATCAGTAAAAGTAGTTTGCAACGAAATGATGTTGTTCGAGCTTCAAGAGTATTTTTTTATATTAAGAATTTTTGTTATATTTCAATAAGTAAACCGTAATTTCCTTTCATTTTCGTAGAAAATATAACACAAGAAACTAAAAACATTTCAAAGTTTCATGTCTGCCTAAGATGGGTCTCGTCGAATGTCTGTGTGGAAGGAAATGTTTAACATCTTATTGTTGGATTTATAATCCAACTCACGTGGATATGCTACAAGAATTACTAGTGATCTCCTTATAATGTTGAACATCTTATTGGTGCAATCCACCAAATCATCCAAGGACATTTCCTGAAAGATTTTCTCGTGTAAGCATCATCAATGTAGAAGAGTTGTACCGCCTTGGCATTGTTAATAGAATTTACAAATAAAAAGATTCCTCAAAATTTAGTATAGTTTAGGTTTCCATCATTCCTGCATACTGTGGGTGAGAGATTTATAAGAAGGAATTGTTTTTATTTGCTGAAAACGTCTTTAATACAATTGAAAAAATTGATGTTATGTCGAAAAATTGCTCATAATTTGCTTGATAAAATTTATGGGACGGGTTTTAATAGGTATTTTTCACTAAATTTAAATGGTTTTCAAGAGAGAAGAAGGCTTAGATGTTGTTACATATTGGGTAGGATGGGTAAGATATGGTCTATTTCGCCATCCTACTCGTAAAATGGCGGATAATGAAATTTTATTCACCACCCTACCCGTCGTTATAGCGGATAGGATCTTATCCAACCATCAAATGACGGATAGGATAGGGTGGGTGACGGATATAATCGTACTTGCTTACACATAAGAAAATTAAAAAAATAAATTGATTGTATGATTTCAATAGGTTTGTTCTTGTTTCATGTATTTAAGATGTAAGTGCGGTTCCTATAGATTTAAACGTGTGCATTTGTTGTGTTTCATAGTTTCTACTCTAGTTTTTGACATATAAACGCCTAATCTGGCTTCTTCCAAAAAAGTTACCCTTGTGTTCAAGTACTGAGTATACCTAAGGTTAATTAGTTCCTTCATACAGTGGTCATGATGAGTCTCTTGATTTGGCCATTGAGGTGTTCCTTGAGGTCACGAATTTTGGTGATTTTCCTCATGAAGAGTGGTGAAATTCTTTTGTGCTGATTTTCCCACATTGTGAAGGACTTGTAAAGTCTGCGGACATGTAACTCAAAACTAATAGGCAATGAGTGGAGTGTCCCTTCCATATTATAGTTTAAGTTCATTATAGGGATATTAGTAATGTGGGACTATTATCCTTCACACACACCCTCACGTATAGGGCACTCTCTGCGGGCCTCTAACACGTAGACCATTGTATGTACGGGTAGCCGTTGGGTTTACTCTCGTTCGAGTGTGGCTCATATATCATGTAAAAGTCTGCAGGCTTCCAACTCAAAACCAATTGGCAATGAGTGGAGTGGCCCTTCCATATTATATTTTAAGTTCATTATAAGGATATTAGCAATGTGGGACTATTATCCTTCACACGCCCCTCACGTGTAGGGCACTCTCTATGGGCCTCTAACACGTGGACGATTGTATGTACGGGTAGCCGTTGAGCTTACTCTCGTACGGGTCTAGCTCTGATACCATATTAAAGTCTGCGGGCATCCAATTCAAAACCAATTGACAATAAGTGGAGTGGCCCTTCCGTATTATATTTTAAGTTCATTATAAGGATACTAGCAATGTGGGACTATTGTCCTTCACAAGACTCTCTCCCTTTAAATCCCGAAAACTGCAAATACAAGAGAGCTCGTGAAAAATTGTTTCTGGTACGAGTGTTTATCAGCCAATTCCTCACGTTACTTTGTTTCATTAAAACTGGTTGGTGAAAAGGTAACAAGGTCAGTGTCATTGTACTAGGCGGGTAGGCAGGTAGGATAGGATAATTTTGAAATTCAACCATTATCCTACCCAACTTAATGATAAAAGGTAGGGTAGAATACAGATAGGATAGCAATAACCGGTAGAATTGGATATATGCAGTCGTATATTTCACCAAGTTAGATTTAAAGAAGCGGTAAAACTCAATTCTTTTATGATTTCCAATAAGTTTTGATGAGTTGAGAGAAAAAAAAATTTAATGAGTTTGTTTTTATAAAAAAATAAAGATTAAGTGATGGGAGTTGGAGAATTAGGTGGTAAAAAAAAAACACTTCCAAAGTTCGAATCTCATCATGCACCATCTCTTTTTAAGCCTCAAACACGAATATTTCAATTTTCAAATCATTAATGGAGAGGTAATTAAACGTCGTTACCTTTTAAGCACCAGTTCCTTTTAAGCATATGAAACAAGAAAAATAAATGACTAGAAGCTTTCGATAATATGAAATTTCAACAATGAGATTAGATTTGTTTATAATAATTTTCTAAATACATTTGTAGGGTATTTTTTCATTTTTACAAGAGAAATTTTTAAATTCGGTCAATACATAATAATGTAGAAGTATAGAGAATACAAAGTAATAAAAATAATTTTTTTTTGTATTAATAGAACACTAAAATTGTATTTTTAATAAATCTTGGTTATAATTTGCAATAGACATTTATTCCGTTTAGAAGTAAGTGTATATTCTTTTTTAATATTTTAAAAAACTTGGAAGAAAATTCCAACCTCTTACTGTCACCATATCGAGAATTGAATAAAACGAGATAGTTAAAATGTACAAATTCAATATGAAAAATATCAGTTGAATAGAATATATTTAAAAATATTCTGGACATTAGATAGATAAATTTAAATTAAGAAGAAAACTTTCAACAAAAATAAAAAGCTAATTCATGACTCTAAAAACAGAAACATAACATTTGCGTTACACGGGCATAAAGACCTTGTTTATATCTAAAGGAGAACTTTAAGGTTGACGGGGTGGATTATATAATTTATATGAATTTTCATGTTTTTTCTCTATTTAGGAAATCACATAATAAATACGTGGACCCATATTGATTTCCATGTTTTCACTCAATTTAGAAAACCACGTGGAAAATAATGTTATTACCTCATAGTATAATGTATGAGAAGATGCGTCTTTTTACCAAATGGAATACTGTATACGAGAATATTTGTCATTTATTCAGCGGTGGTTAGTCAAAAAAAATATACTTTTTTTTGTTAGAAGTTGTAACTAGAGCTATCAACGGGCTGAGTTAGGATCAATCCGATTGTCAACTCGTGGTCGGGTTAGGTCAATCCTAGCCTAATACAATTTAGGAACAAGCCTTGAACCCCAAGCCTAACCCTAGACGGGTTGATAAGTTAGCCTTAGTTGTAGCATGAAATAATATGAACTGAATTTTATTAATCTAAAAAATTATTATTAAAGGGGGGAATCAAACCTAGAACTTATAGGTTATAATCTACCATCATAACCATCTTATTATTCGAACTATTGTGTTTAGGACTGACTGGTTTAAGGTATATTGAACTAATTAATATTGTAATGACTATAAAGATCAGCATACAACAAAAAACCTAAATTGTATCTTTTATGTATCTTTTCAAACACCATCTGCTCCTTTCTTTTTCTTTATCTCTTTGTAGTTTACACACATAACTCCACAGAGATCACGAAAATAAATCAATAATTACCAAATCTCATCTTGTATATATATTTCAATTTCAATTTAAAGTTTTTCTTCTTTGTTGGTTTCTATTTATATAAATTTTTTGATCAATAATCTATTCTTTATATATTTTCAATCTCAATAGGTATTGATGGAGTGATTGATGGTGTTTAATTTGATCATGGATGGTTTAATGTTTAAACAACCAACAAATCTATACCTTCAGTTAGTAATTATTAGTTTGTTAGGATCTACAAATTATTAAGATTTAAGGATATTTCTCTCTAGTTCAAAATCAAGATCTCTGAAGAATTGGGGAAGTTAAATGTAGATTTCTAATTATAGTTGGTATTGAAACATTTTTAAAAAGTAAATTAAAATGAAATTGATAATTATAAAATAATTTAAAAAAAAATTGTAGTAACTTTCTCCCAAAATCCCTAAAATCATGTTTTTTTAAAGAACATGGTGGGTTGATGGGTAACCCACATGTTGACCCTAGCCAGCCTTGTTGTTTGACAGGTTCATATACGCCAACCTAACTCGGCTCGTTTAGTAAACAAGCGACGCTGGGAAGCTTTGAAATAAGCCGAGTTAGAGTTATCCCGTGGGCCGGGTCATAAATTGACAGCTCTAGTTGTAACCCAACACAATATCTCTGAAGATACATTTTTCATATACACGCAACATTTGAAGAATCTGACCAACTGTTTGAGTTAGACACTTCAAAAAAGATCCATATACACTTTATTTCTTTTTATTCTAGATCTTATATTCGATCGATAGTATATATAGCACATACTAATGCTAACATTATCTTAGTTACCTATCAGATAGAAACACCCGACATCAGTTACAGGCTGGATAATTTACAAATAAAAAATATACATGGTTTACTCTTTATTTGCATTTCTCTGGTAAAAACATATCCATATTACCTCTTTTAGATCTCTCTTAAAAACGTTTTATAGGACTTACATGATTAGAGAAGGTAACGCGGATTACATGGTTACCATTACACGAATTGTTGAAATGTTTTTTATTCACTAAAACTACTACGCGGTAATAATCTTTTTGTTTTTTTATCTTTTCATTTGATTTTATTTCATATGAATTTTCAGGCCTCTAATTAGAACATCTAGATGTTTGCCTTTTGTATTTTGTTTTTGCAGGCCTCAAACTTGGAATATTTGGAACCCCGGTGCATATATTGTGGAAGACGAATTCCATTAGTAAGAATAATAAGAAAACAAAATTATACTAAAAGAGTACAGAGAATATAAATTCTTTGATGGTAATGCAAAGAAAAAATATATATATATATAATGGACATAAAAAAAATACAAAATATGTATAAAAAAAAAGTCTGAAGCAAAAATGTCAAAAAAACAACTTTAAGATGAGAAAAATAGAACATGTTCATAAATTATATTTTATTATATTGATTAATCGAGGATTCTTTTTTTTATTAAAGTGGTATATTCTTAGTTCTTAAATGTTTTTAAAATTGTGATTTAGTGATTGTATTGAACTTTAAGTCAGGTTGAATGAAAACAGTCATTACAAAATCATATTATGAACTAGTGCACAAGCTTACGGTACTTGAATAGGACGATTATGATTGGGGATTTTAGTCTCAGGACCAAGAAAAGCTTTATTCTCAGGCCCTACGGGGAAGAAAAAAAGGTTATCCAGCTCCATAATTGTATGTCGTTCTTTCTTATTAAAAAGGATGCATGTAGCATATGCAACCATTATAAGTTAATTTATATAACATATGCAGACATTAACAAATAAATGCATATAGCACATCCAACGATTTAAAAGTGGATGCATGTAGCATATACAATCATTAAAAATGTGAATGTATGTACCAGCATTCAATTATTTAAAATAGTTAAAGTTCAACAATACTATAAAAGGACGATGCATGGTTTATTATGCAGTCATTTTTTTATAGTGAAAGTTCAACAAAACTATAAAATGGATGTGTATTTCATGATGCAAGCATTTTTGGTAGTTAAAAATTCGACATAATTTTAAAACGTGGATACTTATAGCAGTATGCAATCATTTACAGTGGATGCACATTACGTTATGCATCAATTTTAAAGTTACTACATGTTTCGTTATGCAGTAATTTAAAGTGAATGCATGTCACCTTTTACAACCAATTTAAAATATGCATCCTCTAAACAATGGATGTATGCATGCATACTTTATATGTTTCCGATAAAAATATGGTTGCATAGGTGTACATGTATCATCTGAACAACTGATGTATAGTGTCTAAGCATTCATTTTAAGAATGGATACATGGTGTCTATGCATCAAAAATTGATACCTAGTGTACCTAATGTAATGTATGCACCTATTAAACAAACAATTGCACTGTGGTTATGCATCTAAACTAAAAATTTGATACCATAACTCTTTGAAAGTTTTCGGATAACATAAAATTTATAATATACGGCTTATCCCATATATTTTTTTTTTCTTACTATTATCTCCCTTAGATTAAATCTTGAACTTATAATATAAGGAAAAATACACATACACCAGTTTTATAAAAATGGGTTTGTCGTTAGAAATTTGAAATATTTAGATGAGGACCTAAATTTTTGAACTTTCTGTGCTTGAGTCTATAAAAAGGTGAAAAGTAGGATATATAGTAATTCTTCTCATTTATGGATTTGGAAGTTAATTAGTTGTTTGAATGTTGGGTAAAAGCCCAATATGCTGGCCTAAGTTGAACTTAGGCTTCATTTTAACTAAATTTCCCCTACGGGCTTGGGTTGTTATCATGGGCTTGGTGAAGGTTATGAGTGAAAAATGGAATAGGTATTTACTTGCGCAGAACTGCAGATGGTAGTCTACACCGAGTTGTTGTTGGTGATAAAAGCCTACAGACTTTTGGTCAGGAAGGCATGGCTCATGGTTGCACTTTCCCTAATGCCTATGCCACAACAGTATTGGACTTATTTTGACACAGAACTTACCATTTCAAGATTTTGTGATGGGTGTAAACTGGAGTGATTAAAAGTGGAGATGTGCACCAATATCTAAATTGGTCTAATAAGTACGTGTCTTTGCACCAAAATTTTCCTAGTTTTATTTTAATTTTTCCTTTAGTATCAGTCGCACGCATGTTTTAAAATAAGGAATACAAGGCTAAGGAACATTTGTTTTTCTAATTTTTCTACTCCCAAGCCCTAAATAATTTCAAAGTTATTTCTAGACTCGTCCGGATTTAAAATTATAAAAAGAGAAGAATAAAATATAAGTACCCTTAATACTTTTGTTTTTTGAAGCATCCATAATATGTTATACATGAATAAGAATTAATTTCTGATTTTGTCTCTCCTCAATAAAGTGGGTGCATGACTCGTTATGCATCCACTTTCTATGGATTCCTTCAGGAGTATAATTGGCAATTAAATTAGAATATAACATATTTAATTAAATGTATGTCGGAACTTTACGAATTTTATCTTATTGAAATGTTTTAAAGAAATCTACACAACGAGTACAAATAACCATACCAAATTCATTTATTTTTTGAGAAAGTTAGAGGTGATTGTCTTTTTAGCCAAAAACATCGATTAGTGGATGCACAACCGTTATGCAGTCATTTCGTCGACTGCGTAATAACATGCAAACGCCACTTTTAAAAGGATGCGTAACGAATCATGCAGACGCCACAAAGGATGCATGACAAAATTACACAGCCATAATAAAGTTAATGCATATAGTTACAATATTCAAAAAAATAAAAAAATGATATGCTCGTAATTATGCTACCAACATTAAGGATGCATAAGAAATTATGTAGCCACATACTGGTTCATACATCCACTAACTTGATTATAAAACCACAGAGGATGTATAACAAAGTATGGAGTCATATTTTGGTTCATGCATCCATTAATTTGGTTATGCATCCACTAAAACGATGTATGTGCCTAAAAAATAATACATAACGAACTATGCAACCATTACAAAGAGTTCATAACACATCATGCAGCCATATTTTGGTCATGCATCCACTAGTTTGGTTATACATCCCTGAAATGATATATGTGCCTAAAAATACAATAACTTTTGATATTCTCCTAAAAAACGTAAATTTGATATCGTTTTTTGTATTTGTTGTGTAGATCTCTTTAAAATCTTTCTAATGAAATACAAATTGTAAAATTTCGATGTACGATTTGTTAGTTATGTTATATTTCAGTATGTTAGACATAGTTTTTCTTATTAGTTTATTAAAAAATGGCAGTTAAGCCAATTACGAGAAAAACATAATTTCAAGATAATAGGCTCTAACTTGCAATTTTTACAAAAACAAAAAGGGTCTTTCAATGAGGTTTCGAAAAAATTATTGTTTTTAGGATGCAAGTATTTTAAAGGGGCTGCAAAATAAGATGAAATATGGTCATTTCAAAGTAAAATCAAAAAATTATTGTCCAAATATTTCTTCTAATGACTAAAATACCCTCATTTAATTATATATTGTTAAATTAGTTTAACTGACTTAATTAATTGTTAGTAGTTAAATTAGATTAGTGAGATTAAAGTTGTTGATTAGATTTAGTGTTTGATTAGATTGTTATAAGTGGTGTTATATATGCAAAGAACAAGTCCTTATCTGCTAGGTTCGTTAATCAAAAACTAACTTATTGTCACAATCGCCTAGGTCAACAAATTAAAACTTAACCGATTATAATGGTGTTCTTTATATGTGAAAAAATGAGTCACGATCAGCTAGGATTGTATGGGTGTTTTTCATATGTGAAAAACATCACAATAATTGGTTATGTTTTTGATTAAAAATTCTAACCAATTGCCACAATTGTCTAGGTCGAAAAATTTAAAATCAAAATGATTGTGATGGCCACAATCGACTAGGTTTTTTAATAGAAAACTTAATCGATAGTCACGATCGGCTAGGTCGAAAAATCAAAAACCTAGTCAATTTTTGTGTAAGATATTTTCTTATAAAAAAGGGTAACTTAAATATTTACTATCCACTAGGACGCTTCCTATCTCATTACCCAACGTGTGTAATCCCTTTACAGCCCCTTTAAAATTCTTGCAGCCTTAAAAGACAATATTTTTCTAACAAGGTGGGTTTTGGAGTGAAAAAACTCAAAAATGGATTTGATAGTAGTTTCCACATACATAGATTATCAATCGGATTACAAGATTACACTGGTTTTTGAAACAAGCATCCATTGTAGGGACATTTTTTCTATAGATGCTAAGTTTATTTCTAAAATATAACTGAATAGGATCACAGTGATTCTGGTCTATGTATTTTACTTAATAGTCAAAATGCTATTTAGAATTGGTTAGTTATAATGGTTTCAACCTAACCGATTATATATATATATAAATAATTAAAAAATACTCCCTCCGTTTCAGGAAAAGAGTTACTTTCTCTTTAAATTTTTGTTCCAACAAAAGAGTTACTTTCATTTTTCAACATAACAAACTTTCAAAACTACCCTTGTTATTTTAAGAAATGTTATTATCCTCATTATAAAGATATATGTAGTATTAAAATTTTTGTTAGGGTAAATCTGGAAATAAATTATATAAGTTATTCTCTCTCATCTTGCCTTAACAATTGTGCAAATAGAAAAAGTAACTCTTTTCCTGAAACGGAGGGAGTAACAATCTTTAAAATCTAAAATCTGTGACTGCACCTAGCCGATTATAATGTGTTCCTCATTGTTGGAAAATGAGATTCACAATTCACCGGATCCAACCTAATGGAACTGGTCAATTTTGATTCTATGTTCTTTAACCTATACCTATAATTTCTGTCCAAGGCGTAAGATTAGTCATGTGTCACAAGATTCATAATTGGTTACATTAACCTAATCGACCTAGCTAATTTTGATTCTAAATTGTACAAAAAAACCTATATGTATAAATTTTGTCAAGGCGCAGTATTAATCATGTGTCACAAATATAACGAAGAACAAAATTTACAATTGACTACATTTAACCTAATCGACCAGCCAATTTAATTTTCATGTTCTTGTAACCTATACCTATAACTTTTTTTTATCGGTAAATTAGATCATTTAAACATACAAAAAAGTTGAAGCAAGGGTGTGACCAAAACAAAACAAAAATAAAAAATATACTAACATGGTAGACCTAAAACCCAAAAGCCCAAATATCATATTGAGGCCACAAAATCACCCACTCTTAACAGATCCTAAAAATAAAACTAGCCCAACCTATACCTATAACTATAACTTCAGCCCAAGGCACAAGATTGACCATGTGTCACAGGTATGCTAAACTCCATACGTGTAAATTAATATTTTTGTTGACTGTTAGTCTGCTGCATACTTTGCTTTAAAATTCTGCTAAACAAACACAAATGCATGTTAGCATGTCAGCCACAAAAACGAATTAATTACTAATTTTTTATACAGATACCTGCCGAATAAGACATGCAGCAAAAAACAAGAGTTGCTTCTTCTTCGTATACGCTATCTGATATGACTATGCTTCAAATCGACTAAAATCAATGATGAAAAAGATCATGGTAAGTTGATTATCGTACAAAGAAGAGCCTTATCATTCTCCTTAAAAGGCCAATTAATGGCTTAAAAGGGAAGATCCCATTTTGTCGGTAGTGTTTGAATACCTAAGTATATCACAGGAGATAAGATTAGCATTAGCTACTCTTGAGTGAAATTAGAAATGTAACTAGACTCTATACCGGTCATACAAGATAAACCTATCTTTTTTTAACCATATACACTCCATGTCTGTGGGGGCCGGGATCTGAGAAACCAAAGCTTCTGGAGAGATAAATATTCCTTCTCATTTGTTTTACCTGCAATTATGAATGTCTACATTATTGACAACCGTTTTAGCTCGTGAGGTGCTGGTTGGAGGTATATATCTTGCGAGAATAAGCTTCCAAAAATGATAATACTCTTCCTAATCTTTCTATCTAACTATGAATAATGTTTACAACGAATCTTTTTTTGTGGTGATTTCTTTTTTTCTACTACTGATAATACTCACAAAGGTGCTCTGGTGTTTGAAGCAATGACAACTTACTAATATGCCTTCATTTTCTAGAAACGACTTACCTTTAATGCATGTAACCATCGCAATGCAATAAATTGGTTATATGGTAGAAAAAAAAAGAGATTAAGCCTAACAACCAGATAATGTACTCTCCTTTAATTGTTATGGTTGATAATGTACTCTCCTTTAATTGTTATGCAATAATGCAATAATGAATCTCTTTAGTAGAGTTCATGCTTATTGGCTACCTACTAGCAGAACTTAAACTCCTAAAATTGCACCAATTAGCATTGCCTGTGTTTATATTATGGTTTTCAAGTACAACATTGTTCAAGGTTTTCCTATTATGCTCCCCATAACAGACTCAAAGTTTGTTCACATGGGTACTACATGTGAACTAAAGTTCCTCACTATATTCCAATGCACCTAAAGAAAATAAAAATGTTGCCCAGGATCAACATGCCTAACTGGTTGGGACCATTGTTACCTCCGGTGAACACGTGTCGAAAAACATAATCCAAATATTACTTGACGTCGACACGTTTGGCCGAGGACCAATATTTGGAATTATGAATCTCAAAGCTAATGTCTCTATTCATCACATGATAGTTGTCCATATGTTAAACTAGAATTATGAATCTCAAAGCTAATGTCTCTATTACAATATTTGGATTCTAATCCCAAAGTTATGTTACTTTGAACAAAAACAAAGAAAGAAGAAATTCTCTACTACACCTTTTATTTGTTGTTAGCTTTGATAATTAGGTCTGATTTGGTGGGAACAAGAGTGATTCAATTGAGACCATAACTACATTTTATTAAATCCTATTTAAGTATTATTACACCTAAAAGACTGCTTATTAATTTGTACGTTTTTCTTCCTTTTCTTTTTCTTTTTTTGTTTCTCAATTCGAAATGATGAGTGAGGGTTAGTGTTTTGGTGAAAGAAAATGATGAGTTGTTTGGCTTTGGGGAATCCTTGCTTTCCGCCAATTATTGTAGCTTATTGGGGGCTTAGTTTATTTGAAATTGAGCTCCAATGATGAGCTGAAAACCTAGGTGGTAGCTAGTGGATTTCATCTTTCCACGTTTCAAAGCCAAAGTAGGCTCGCCAAAAACATATTCGGGTCCATTTTAAGTGTTTCAACTCAGGATCCATGTGTAGTTTCTTCTTCCCATCAAAGTAAAGAAGGAAAAACACCCCAAGTGGAATCCAACTCCTTATCAACCATAGATTCTTTTCACATAGTGGGTTTTCTTCTTTCTTTCAATACCTACCTAAGCAAAAAATTGGGATATCCCTTTACTCTTTACAATTCCAGAACTAAACCAAACACAGTAGACCTTAAAAAATTTGCAAAATTTACTCCTTTTTTTTTGTCTAAATTTCACTAATTGGAGGCAATATCCAAGTGCCCCTGGTGTGCACCTTCACTCATGTTCTTAAGCAATGAGCATCTTTATAAAAACTTATTCTCACACCATTTTTTTAGCACACATAAAAAAAGAATTTATCATTTTTTATTTTCGTTTTATGGAGAATGAAAAGGAATTCCTAAAAACACTATAAAGGAGAAAATAAAATGCTCGACAAAAAGAGAAGAAAATAAAACAATGATCAACGGTAATCTTGATTATATTTCTCGTATTTTGTATTTAAACTAACTTTTTAAATTATTTGCCCTTGGTATGATTTTGATAAACACCATACTTGGATTCAAGTGAATAAGGGCGCACGAATATTTAAAAGAAATAAACAACTTGCAGCAATGCTAGATGCGAAAGATTGCTAAGAGAGTGTATCAAATTATACGGGGTGGACTAATCCAATAAATTTTGTGGGTATAATGATTTTGTTTTATGTAGATTCGCCTGTGTAATTAGATATACCCCGTAGAAATCTTGCAAAAACGATCCAGTTCACTGGTGTGTAACGTTGGACTGAATTAACCTAACTAACTGTGATTTTTCTCCGTAATCGTCCTTACAAATTTGCTAGTTATCTCTTTATCCTTATTTTTCTAGTTATTTTTATTTTTTGGGGAACTCAAGAACTTTGGGTCCATAGCTCTTTTGGTATAGTTAAATCAATAATGAATAAACAAACCAGCTAAAACACTATTATAATTATAGCAAAATGTGTTGTCCTTTATGTAGTGCTATTTGTTTAAGAATGTATAATCTTTCTAAAGTAATTCTGAAGATATGAAAGCATTCATTTGTCTTGAGAAGAGGGTGAAAATCTAATGTTGTGTGTGAAAAAGGAAGCACAGTGAATAATGCATGAGGAATAACTAACTTATATTTTCATCCAATGATAGGATTGGTATTGCCAAGCCTATGATTCTATAGATGAAGAAGATTTAAGATTTGTGGACATGGTTGTTTATTTCAACAGTAACTTTTCAATAAAATCCATATAATAATAGATTTGAACATAAATTTTGGTAATGTATTCCTCCTACCCAAATGATCATAATTTAAAACATATTACACCATTGTTTATTATTTTGATAATCAACCTTTAAAATCTAGGGTTTTAAATGAAAATCGGATTTTTTATATTTAAGAAACTTTATCCTATCTTTACCAAATAGTATTACTGGTAATCCAATATTTTACAGAATCATTAACAATTTAAGAATAATTTTTATATATGTTTCTTTCTTATTAGTAAAAAATTTAGTGTTAATGGATTTCGAACTTAAATCACTGGTATCATCGTTAACGATTTTATCATTTTATTACAATAATATCAGCTTGGTACATGTTATAAAAACATTAACTCACTGACATAAATTCAAGAATAAATAAATGATCAATCTCTTTATATTTAACCTATTAGAACAATAGTAAAGATATCAATAGAAAAGCATTTTGCATTTCAATTTTATTGGTGCACAACACTTTTGGCTATCATAAACTCTCACCACTCTCACCATAGGAGAACTAATAAATTTCATTGAGTAACTCATTCCCGCAATAACTGGCCGTGAAGGTGTCGCTCCTTCCTATAATCCTTATTCTAACAATCCTCGTTAATTTGGTCATTAAATAATCTTTTCAATTTTGTGTGTAGGACTATTCGGTACTTGCCGGATGTGGATACAAGTTTAGGAGATGAACAACCAAATTTACCCACAAATAGGACCTAGTTTAGCTTATTTAGATCTCAAGGCATTCCTCTTCTGGTACAAATAGTACTTAAGATCAGCACAAAGCTGGTATTGTGCTAGCGAAAGTGAAAAGAATGATTTCTTCTTTTTATTTGAGAAAAAAGTCATAAGCATCATGATGTCAAAGGCTCAAAGCCATCTTTAGTTGAAGAGGCTTCATTGGGGCTTAGAATCGGCTCATTTAAATCGCATCTTTACGTGTTTCCAAATGAAATTGCAGTACAAACAAAGGGACTTGTCATAAAAAGGCAAAAGAATGGTAGGCGTAAGGAGGGAATCCAACCAATAATTCAACAAACTCCATGAGAAAGGTTTTCAAAAGAAGACCAAATAGAACTCGAATGAACCAAAGCCATTTATAACACACAGTTGCCCAAAAATGGTTATGATTTATAGTACATAAAAAGTAAAGGTATTTTCTAGTATTGGGGAATTCATTCATCACTGCTAAAGTGTACTCCTGCGCCTTTATTCATATTACTTCCAAAATCCTAGCCTTTAAAGGCCTCCTACCTAGTTGCATTTTTCGAAAATTTCAACTCATTATGACAAACTTATTGGTAGCACTACTTTAATACAACAGTGACATTTTTTGTATCTATTCTTCTCAATGTACTTCAGAACTTTTATCGGGATGTCAGTGGAACATTTAACTCGGTTTGAACTTACAAGTTCCGAGTAGTCTCTCATGTCCAGCCGTCCGTTAAGACAAGGCGCTCCTTAAATGGAAAATAACAAGAGACGCAACTGCAGCAATAATATAATCTTTAGCTTAAGAAGTAGCTCTAAACTTCAGTGGAGATAGGAAAATGCACCAGCAACAAGTGAGTGGCCGATTCTCCTGTATTGCAACACGAAAGACACCCATTAACCACTATTATAGCATGACCGCATGAGGTTTCAAACTATAATTGAGATTAGGTAATGTAGTTTAAAATTATTTTTTTCGTCCAAGAAAAAAATGATAGTAACTCTTTACCTGAGAAGGAATTAGTATTATTTTTAAGGTTGGTGTTTGGAGTTTTGCTTTGAAACCACAAATCTAGATTCCCAAAAATTACAAATCATACGCATAGTGTGTACTAAAAACTTCCAGTTGTTTATAAGGGAGGTTCTCAAGATGCTAAGAATGTGAAATACACCTCGATGGGCCCTTGGTAAGGTTTCAATGCCCGCCTATTGATTATTTTTTTTTGATCGATCAAGAGAAAATTCATTAAAGAGGAGGTATTTAAGGGGGGTACCTCAACCCAATGAAAACAACCGGGAATCGAAAAAAAAAAAGGGAAAGACAACAAGAAGGGAACACAACAAGCGACTAACGACTAGCGCCTAACTAATTAGCTAAGGAGGACGAAATAAAGAATCCCATAATGTTATTGCCACATTAGCCGTTAGGCCTAGCATTCTTGTCGTTGCTTCGTCCCAAAAGAAGGCTTGAAGTTTAATGTTTCTAATGATGCTTCCCAAAGGCTTCTTCTTATTTTTGAAAACCCTTTCGTTCCTCTCCTTCCAAACACACCACCAAATTGAAACCGGAATGTTTCTCCAAATTCTATCGAGCCTTTCATCTCCCCAATTAGTACTCCAAGACTTTACATTGAGAGTGATGTTAGAAGAAAAATTCCAATTCTTCCCCGATCCTTCTACAAAGTAGTCCCATATTCTTCGTATCCTCCAACAATCATAGAATAAGTGAAGATTAGTTTCATCGTCTACCTCGCAAAAACAACATATACTAGAAACTTCCATCCCCCTTCTTATTAGTTTGTCCTTAGTCAAAATCCTATCGTGGGATAGTAACCAAAGAAAGAAGTTGATTTTGCAAGGGTAGTCCCGACTCCATACAATCTCGGTAGAGAAATTTGTATCATCTTGCTCTTCTTCCCTTCTAATGCCATCCTTGACCGAATAATGACCATGCTTATTTCCAACCCAAATACGACTATCCGAGGCACCTTCTTGAATAGATACGGAAGTGAGAAGATTGGAAATGGTTGAAACCTCGCGAGAAATGTAACGCGAGTATCTTCTTCGAGACATGAACTTCCATCGAATGCTATCACCTACAACTTTATACATACTCGCCACAACAAAATCCTTGGTCTTTGAGGCTTCATAAGCTAGAGGAAACATGTCGCATAACCTTCCTTCGCTAAACCAATAGTCTTCCCGAAATCTAGTTTCCTTTCCCTCACCAATTTTGAATCTAATATCATTTTTAAAATCATTGAGCTTTTTATAAATATTGAACCATAGACTACCTCCTTTAGATCCTTTTGGTTAGAGAGTTTCCCAACCGGTTGAGGTTTCTCCAAACTTTTCCACTATGATCTTCCTCCATAAAGCTTCTTTCTCTTCACCGAAACGCCACCACCACTTTTTTAATAAGGCCGAATTAACAAGCTTAGCTCTTCTTATGCCGAGACCCCCTTTGATCTTTGGTTTTGCAACTAATTTTCGACTAACATTATGAATTCTTTTGTTACTTTCACCATCTTCCCACAAGAATTTCCTCACAATTTTATCAAGCTTCTTAGTAATGGAACAAGGAGCAAGAAAGAGGGAGAGATAATAAATAGGTAAACTTGCTAGGACACTTTTAATGAGAGTTAATTTACCTCCCCTTGCCATGGTTTTTTCATTCCAAGAATTGATTCTTTTCGCACAAACTTCAAGAATTTTTCCCACTTTTGTGAGCCACAAGCCTTATCTCCCAACGAAAGACCAAGGTAGATACTAGGAAAATTTGCATATTTGTACCCCAACATATTCGCGTAATTTTCGGCTCCCTCATCAATCGCTATTCCATACAAACTACTCTTGGAGAAATTAATCTTCAAACCCGAAGTTAGTTTAAAGCAAAGGAGGAGGTAACGAAGGGAATCGACTTGCTCATCCTTGGCATCTAGGAAAATAATAGTATCATCGGCGAATTGCAAATGATTTATTTTTGTTCCCCCTCCTTGACCGAGAACCCCACAATTTGATCATATTTTTGTGCTTTGCTCAACATACAACTAAGTACTTCCCCAACAATTGTAAAAAGAAAAGGAGATACAGGATCTCCTATTGATTTAATATGTGTAATTTTGAAGTTTGAAAGTTTTTCCTTACCACATGATAGGATGCTTTTCTAAACTTTTTCATGTTGATCTCGGGTTAAAGACTAGAGACTAAAAGAGTGTTTATAGAAGTTTAAAACTTTTAACTCAAATTTTAGTGTTATTAAAGAACAATCTTCGGCTGGTCCTAGCTCAAAAAACAGTCCTTCCAGTTGCCAAATTCTTCCTGCGGACACAAAGTTGTTCACCATGGTGTGGTCTCTTGTACTGTCATAGAAATTGTGCAAGCTTTTATTTGAAGCTAAAATGGTGTCAGTTTGGAAAAGTTAATACATATTCTTGTTACAAAATCTGATAACAGTTCACATTGCATAGTAGTAGTGGTTCAAGTTGTTTGATGAGAAAAGACCATGAAACTTGTAAATAATAGTAGAACATATACAAAATTACTTCTTTTTTTGAGTTATCAATTTTGGATATTTCCCCCCTAATTACATGTAAAAACTAGTAATCAACTAAGAGGGCTTTTCAAGCCAAAGGAAAAACAAAGGAGAAAAGCCACTTCTTTTCTGTTCTTCTATCATCACTTCTATTCTATTCTTCCTAAACAAAAACAAAAAAGGAACTTATGTTTCCACTGATCAATGAGCCATTTTGACCCCTTTTCTCTTGGTGGACATAAATGTTTTTCTCCTCCCTTATACTCTTGAAATCACTCTCCGTGAATATCGTTTCCATTCGACCAATCGGCACAAGAAATCCTTAACTTCTGCTGGTTCATGTAAAGAATACGATGCGTTTGTGTTTTTTGGAAACTTTGATACAAGAATACCAAAACCTTGATCTCTTTTGCGTAAAACCTGATCAGCAAAATGAAAACCATGTGAAGAACATATCTCATGGCCAGAATTTTACAAGATAACTGAACAAGGTTATTGCAAAACATTAACTATGTACCTTAAAGGCATCCTCGTCGGTTAGATCATCACCAATGTATATCGGAAATACGTTGGTAGAATTAGCATATCCTAATAAAGAAAAAGACAAAAAAAAAATTAGAATTTCATTTCATAGTCTCACAAGAAGAAAAAAAATGAAACTACTTTTTATGACCTTGGTTAAATATCTTACCAAGTGATTCTAGTAAAAACTCCAGGGCTTTGCCCTTGTCCCATTTAATAGTAGGACGGATTTCGAAAACCTTTCTCCCTTGAGACAATCTAAGCTGAGGGTAATCTTTGATAACTGATCTAACTAGCTCAGCCAAAGCATTCCATCTCTGTAATGCATCAAAACTACAGTTAGAAAAGATAAAAACTGCTAATGGCAGGCACATTATGGTACAATGAAGAAAACAAACAGAAATATGCTGCTAGAATGCTTGTAGGATAGTGATCTTCTTACCTTCTCTTCTACACATCTAAAGTGAACAGAGACACAAAATTTGTTGTTTTCCACCAATGCTCCTGGGGTTGATTGAACTTTCTCAATCAAAATTTTGGTAACCTGAAAAACAAAGAATTATTATTTAAAATATTAATCTTAATATAGATTTTAGAAAGAGAGAGAATGCAAACAAACCTCATCTATCAAAGGTAAAAACTCATTAGCTGGTTGGAATAAGACGGGTTTATTAGTCTGCAAAAAAAATTTAGTAAACTCTCATATTAGAAAAAAAAACAATTCAAAAATGATAAAAGAAAAAATATATATAGGAAAAAAAAATAATTTGCTAAAATACTTACTTTGTTATTCCTGGGACCTTTAGCTGGTCCTTTAATGTCCATACCATGGCTACCTGCATAATAAAGCTCTGCTAATTGTACAAAGCTATAAACCTGCACAAACAAATTACAAAAAAAAAAAAAACTTAGATTTCTGAATTCAATTTTTCAAAACCAAGTAAATTTTATTCAAGTGGTAAAAATAAATTTTTATCAGTACCTTATCTCTGCTTCTTCCACTCACAATTGCAGTCGGGAAGTATCTTGCTACATCTCTTACAGCTGTTCTCATCTGTTTAATTCCAAGCAAATTAGATTTTAGAGAAAGACAGAGAGACAAGAGAGACTTATTGGTGTTTAAGACAGAGATTGAGACTCACTGATTCAGACATAAAAGCACGATCAGGATCAGCAACAATAGGGGAAAGAGTACCATCATAATCTAAAAACATTACAATTTGTTTCCCCTTTGAAGCATTGATAATTTCATCAAACATGTTCAAGGCAGATGGATGCTGCATCTGTTCAGATTAAAAAAAAAATCAATATTTGAATGAACAGATAGAAGACAAAAATAAAAGACTAAGAGGATTTGAAACTTACCATCCAGGATTGATCATTGTCCAGTGCCGAATTGAGACGAGGAGGAGAAGAAGCTCTCATTGAATCAACCCAAGCATTGATTCTTGTTGTTCCTTTCTCAACACCGACTACACTTGTTTCAAGTTTCTTTAAAAATGGTTTCTTTATTGCAAAGTTATAACCATTATCAGTATCCATCTCCATTGATGGAAATAGAGAAGATGATTTAGCTACAATCTCCATCATATTGTTAATTCCTGCAGTTTGTGGTTCTGAAACCATTACACTCTGCTTTGTCATTTCCTTGTTTTTCCTATTAAACAAATAAAAAACACCCTAAAATTAGGTACATCAATAAAACAGAGAAATCCAAGAGTTATTTAGGGATATATAGAGTGTAAATCAAGAATCCAATAAAAACCCACATCTTAAATCACATTAATATATGTGTATGTACCTATGGAATTCAAAGAGACAAGACAGAGAGAGATTGAAACAGGACTAATAACTTCCTCCTCTGGTTTAGAGAAAGAGATAGAGAAATTTAAGGGGTGTTAGTTAGAAGAAAGAGAATTTAAACTGAAAGGGAATTGATTGATGCCGAGGGAGGAGAAGAAGACTTGTGAAAATTACAAATTTCTATGCGTTTGTGTGGTATTTAATACAAGAGGAGAGGAGAGGAGAGGAGGAATGTTGGGTACTGATGAGTGAGAAGCAAAGGTGGAGTTACGAGCCATATTTATAGGATTTTTCATAGAGAGAGAAACAGCCAATTTACACAAACAAACTGAAAAAAGAGAAGAAAAACAATTACAATAACAAACAAAAACTATATAAACTTGGGCCACAAGTCCTTCTCTTACGCTCAACTTCCTTCCAAAAACCCATGTGGGACCCACATGAAGAGGCCCGCCCGAGGCCAAAGTGTGGGCCCCCCTGGGAGAAAAAGAAGATGGGAAAAACGACTCCTCGTTATTTATGCTGTTGTAGGAGTTGGGAGTTAATGAGGGAGTGGAATCTGTCTTTGCTTTTCATTTCTCTCTTTCCGCCGTCTTCATTAACTGGGGAAACAACTGCGTTGCCAACCTTGGGGGTGACTGGTGAGTGAGATTTTCTACCCAGTCATTACTCTCTCCTTTTTCCCTATGGGCAGGGAGAATCATCATGAGACATGACCCTCACGTGCCAATATTAATCCAGGTCAATACTCGGTTTTTACACGTAAAATTTTTTTAAAGGGGAAAATCATGTAAAATGTTATTTTCATTTTTAGTTTTATTTGTGCTGTTTTTATGAGGTTTGATAATTCAATTAAGATTACGAATGCAAAAATATATGAGAAGTCCAAATTTGATCTATCTATAAACTCATTATTAAAATAAAATATATAAGAATAAGAGTTGATTTTAAAAAAAATTACGTTTGTAAAAATTGGCATATTTTGTGAATATTGCATTATAAAACGTAAAAATTATATTATGAAAATTTGTGTTTCCTTGAAATAAGGAGAGAGAATAAAATTTCATTTTTAGTGAAAAATAGGAAAGTATATTTTTAGAGAAATCTTTTTTGAAATTATTGTCTATCACATTAACAGCGGTAGTCTTGTAGAAAAATTTATATATTTTATTTAATTTTAAAAATAATTGGAATTAGTTTATAAATTTAGGAACAAATGTTAATTTAGGGATTTTTTTCAAAGTTATAATTTTTTTATAACAAAATATCCAGAAGATATAGGTTTTACATATCTAGTATCTTAATGATAAGATTTTTCATATATAAAAAAAAGTGGCTAGAAATATTTTTTCCCATTATAAATGTAAATGGAGTGCACGTGCATTGTATGTCGGTAAATACTAGTGTTTTCACCCATACCTTCCAAATAGTTATCATCCATGCCTTTCAAATAGTTAGAAGATGCAATACACATTACCTATAATGATTTTTCATCTGAAAATTAAAATTGATAAATTAAAGTACTTGAACATTGCCCTCACAATATACAAAATAATGGTTCTTTTTATTTCCCTCAAAGTTCATTTAAATGTTTGAAAAATATACAGATTTTCTTTTATGAAATTTGATATCCTTATTCAAATTTGTTGTTATAAATGATTCAGAAGACTTTCCAAATATATAAAATTATGAAAATTCAATGTACAGTTTGAAAGATATGAGGTTTATAAATTTTTATTTTATTATTTGAAATGGTTTTTTGATAAAAGGAAATCAGATTTTTAAGATTTTCATTTAAAGTCCATATAAATAACAGTTATCGATCTGACATCCCTAATTGATGTAATGGCTTATCTTATATTTTGAAAAAATAAATTTCCAACCCAATAGTTGAATTTCAACGTGCATACTCCACAATTGATTAGTTGAATTGATTTTTCCTTAGTGCAATTAGGCCGACGGGAGATGGCATATTTTAAACGATCAATGAATAAGAGTTGAAAATCGGTATATTCTGAGTGAAATTTGTACATATTTCACATGTAGAAGCGTAAATATATTTGATATATACAATCCATATGGTGTGCATATTTAAACTCCTAAAAAATATAGTAATCTAAAAAGAAAAATAATGGATCCTGCAACTGAATGTTATTGACCAAATTAGAATGTGGCCCATCAAATATTATAGATTATTTTTTGGCAATGTCTAAATTCTCGTTTGTAAACCATTTTAGAATACAAATAAGATTAAAGGTAAAAAGTTAGAAGAAAAGAAAATAGAAACATGGTATTATTTATGGACTCATCTGAGTTTCCTCTTTGGACACCCTCAAGAAGTATCTGGTACAAAAAAAAAAAACTCAAACCATTATTTTCCACATCTAAACTGAACAGGCGTGGACCTTCCCCTAGATAGACCTACCCTATTGGTGCCACCTTCACAAAAGAGGATTTTAAGGGTGTTAATGGATACATTTGGATACGGATATCACATTATTCGTATCTGTATTATAAATTCTCTCAAGTTATTCGTATTTGATTCGTATCTAAACGAATATCAACATTTCCACTTTGTATCTGTATCCAATTTATTTTTTTGGATATCCGATAATATCCGATCCAAAAATATATTAAAACTATTTATTAATTTTTTTTTTATTCTAATTGCATAAAAATCAACTGTAATAGCAAACATATAGAGTAAAGGTAAAAATAAATGTATTTCATTAATAATATTCATTAGTATTTGAAAAAAGGTAAGAAAAATGAGAAAGAAGATGAATTACAACATACACAAGAATATATATTTATATAAAATTTTCGGATCGAATATTTTCGGATGTAGATATCTTCATATATGTATCTGTATTCAAAACCTTATATTTTCATGTAATAAATTCGGATATCCATATCCCGAATAAAAAAATCGAATATTTTATGATATTACGGGTATGAATTTAGTCGGATATCGGATATTTCGAGTATCGCCACCTTTTGAGGAATTGCAATTTATATTAGATGGTTGCTGCAGCAGTATGGGTCGACTGAAATCTGGACTTTTTGCTACTATTTTTTAATTCCTTCAAATCTATTGGTCATCTAAAGCTACTGTAGTTAATTTTGAGTATATTACAATTAGTTTATAATACAATTGCTAGATTTTGGCTCCAACACAAACAAATTTGAGTTAGATTTGAAGGAATTTAAAAATCAAGATTGAAATAGTTGTTAAAAGCTTATGCAACTATGCTAAATTTTTATTTTTCCTAATTCCTAGTATTTTTTGAAATTTATCAAGTTTGAGCAAAAATTTGGATCTAAACAGTTAGTTTATAGTGTAATTGTAAGACTTTGGTTCCAATTTAAAGAAATTTAAATTTGATATGAAGAAATTTAAAAACCAATATCAAAATAATTGGCAAAAAAATTTTGCAACTATAACAAAATTTTATTTTTTCTAATATTTTTTAAACTACATCAAATTTACCGAAATTTTAAAAGTAAACAACAACTTAAGTATTTTATTTTATCATGTTCACTCCAATTTTAAAAAATACGGTATAGATCTGGAGATATTAAAAGATAATTAAAAGGAAAAAAAAATTATTTTTAAGCACTTGTTAAAAGTTCACTATATGTTAGCTCCCATAATAAATCTATAGAAAGACTTCATTCCGTCTCCAAATTAAAAAAAATGCCTGAATGGGTCACACTTCCGATCCTATTTATAGGGAAAGAGGATTGTAAAAACCTACTGACAATCTCACTAAAAATCGAATTTCCCATCATCTTACTTAAAATAGATGGGTAACTACATTGTGATAGACAATGGATTTTAGCCGGTCAAATTTGCTCCAATATATTTCTTAAATGAAAATGAAAAATAAGATTCTACGTTGATCACTTGATCCCAACTTGTATGTATAATTACAAAGTTTTTCGCAAATTATGGTTAATTGTGGTGCATCATGTAATTTTAAATACTCCCTCTATTTCAGGAAAAGAGTCACTTTTCCTATTTGCACAATTATTAAACATTGGAAAAACATGGGTCACATGAATCTTACATCGTGTTTACAATCTAATTATGGTCGACTAGATTCAACCTAATCGACGTATCTGATTATCTTTTTGTGTTTGAGTATCACACCCAACTTTTTGATGAATGAATTTAATTAATCGAATAACGGCAGTAGATTATTGGGTAAATTAGATGTTTAAAAATGAAAATAGATCATGAAGTAAATTAAATTTTGCAAAGTGGTAAAGGCAAGGATAAAAGTAGGGGTAAAAGATTAATTTTGAAATATATAGGGTAACTCGGGTATTTAGATGTTTCGAAGATATCCCTTGTCAAACTATTAGACGAAAAGAATCTATCGGTCTCAATATAATGACTAAGAGCATCCACAGTGGGACGACTAGATCAAAAGACTAAAGAGTAAAATTTTTGATCTTTATTCCGCCTGAAACGCAACGGAGAGGGATTAAAATTTGATCGGGCGGTTGTCTAAGCTAGCGCCTAGCGTTGTGCGCATGTACAAGTATACGTCTGTTGAAATTTTGTTTTACGGGCGTACGCCTATGAAAACGCTTGGTTGGGACGGACGCTGCATGAACGCTCGGTGGGAGACGTAACCCAAAAGAACGTATGATGATAGACACACGCCTAGCGATACGTCCCAGAGACAGGCGCTCTCTTAGCCAAACGCCTGATGGGGCGTTATCCTAGCCACACTCTCGATCACTTTTCTTTAAGTGCAGTTGGTTCGTGTTTAAAATAAGACAGGCGCATGCTTAGACATACGCTTGAATCATCAGGCACTTCCCTAGCCAAACGCGCGTCTCACCAGGCGGAGAGATGGGTGAACGCCTGATAGGGCGGAGCGATATATGTTCGCACAACTCTTTTCTCCTCTCAACATTTTCATTTTTCTCCTGAACACTTCCAACAACAGACGAACTCCACTCACAAGCGCCTACCACACCATTTTGGGAAACCGAATTCTCCTAAATCAATCCCAACCTCTTTTCAAATTTACAAAAGCTTGGCAGATTATGATTTATTGTAATTTTTTGTTAATTAAATTTGTATATATATGTTTAAAAATTAAACATATGATTATGAAATAGACATATTAGGTTTTACAAATTGTAATTTTGGAATTGGGTATAATTCTAGGGTTTATGGAAGTTGTAAATTGGGTATAAAAAATTGATGAGAATTTGTTGAATTGAAGTTAAAATTGACTAAGTAGTTGATTAATTTGAGTTGGGTTGTGCTTAATTTTATGATTAATTGGTTTGATATGATTGTTTATGAAATTTGGGAACTTAAAATCAATCATATCAAATCAATTGATTAGAGATCAATTAATTATGTTTTGTTGCCACCCATTATGCTCAACTGAATCAATATCTGATTGGTTTTTTTGCAAACTTATGAAATCGTCTATGAACAGATCATTTGGTTTATTGTTTAAGAGTTTGAGAGATAGATACCAAAAAAATCTAAAACAAACTCCCTCTTTTTCTTTTTATTTAGCCGTAAAATTTAACTCCATCTTTTCTCTCATCATCGATTGTTTTTCTTTGTTGATTCTCAGAAAACTTCACACTGATTCTGAAGATGAACAGGTTTAGAGCTACAAGATCGGGACGAATTGGTTTGAATCCACCATCAACTGAATCTGGATGTGGTGTAGTTGTTGATCCAAAAATTCAAGATTTGGTGAATGAAGAAGTTCAATAACCAATGATTGATATCGAAATGTCTGCTATAAGGATCAAGCAAATTTGTTGGTCAGGGTATTGAGCCGTTCGATTGACGCTGGGGAGTTGTTGAGTGTTGAAAAACAAAGAGCAATTCTACAAGTGCTTAAAGAGAAATCAAAACCTGACAAACGAAGGTGTATGACGAGGAGGCCTGAATGTTTATCACCATTTGGCGGGGATGTTCAAGAGAATGTTGGTCGCCCCACATGAATGAATTATGGACTTTGTTCTACCTTAATGTTTTTATCTTTTAGATAATACTTTGTCGTAGCGTTGTTGGTTATGGTGTTGAACCTTATTAGTACTTTTATTATGAATATGAATTTCTTAATTTAGCTTGAATGAGTGCCTTGTAGTTTGTTTTTTTTTTATATTTTTCTTCTGATTGGTCGAAACTGAGTGGTTGGTAGTTTTTTTTATCTAAATTACTTAATTATTTATTATTAAATATATAAATTATAAAAGTAGAAACTGAAAATGTCAATCCATTAATAATCCAAATAATTAAGGTTTCAGCTAATCCGAGAATGCTTTAAGTTTGGCTCCTCATTCTCTGCAAAATGTCCGCCTTCCTAAGTTCGATGTACTCTTTTGTTGCAACATCCAACCCGGGGACATCCATCATCATTATGCGAAACTCGTCGTCTGCTTCTTTCTTTGCAAGTTTTTCTTTCCTAGCTTGTTTTGCTGCAAACTTTGTCGAAGACTCAGCTAGTTTTACTGTAAACTCGTCTCTCTGCGCCATCTTCATGTGTGTTTGTTCTGTATAATTGGTGTTGAAGTTTTGTTTCTCTTTAATGATTATTTCCATCATTTCCTGTTGGCCACTGGATTTCGCTCTCCCTGTTTTCTTCTGTCGTTTCGCCTCTTTTTTTCCCATATGACGGTTATATGTGTTAGGTATATCTAATATTTCTTCATCATCACTGGAATGGTCTTGGCTTATTTTCTATCTTTCCCGGTCTTCCTCGCCGCTTTCAGAATCTTCTTTAGCTTGTGATGAATCGAAAACAGTTGTCGATCGTCGTGAATATTTGATATTTTCTAACATAATTGTGTAGCACTCTTCATTCTTAAATATTTTGCCAACATTAGCTTCCTTACTTCTTCAATCTATTTTTTTTTTTGAATAGTTTAGTGGACGATATACAATTCAAAATAATAATGTACGGTTTGATCTTAAACGGGTACTTACCTTTGTTTCGAGGCCCCATCCAGTATGGTGTTCACGTTCTACTTCCGCTTTTTTGCAGAGTAAAGCGCCACATCTTTACTTATTCTCTGAAATCGTTTTTGAACGGAGGTCCAAGTGCGCCCCTGCATTGTAGGTATGGCTTCTTTCATCCCATTTAAGATGCGAGACCATAATTTTTCTTCTGATTGATCGGAATCAACACTACAATCTTGAGATATTGCTAAATGAATTTTACACATCGTTACATCTTCAAACGTAGTAAAATTTGGACCTCATGGTTTTGGGGTCATAATTCTAACCGATTTAGAAGACAAATATATGAACATAACGAATTTTTTCTCGTATACAAATAAAATGGAAATGGGTATACCAATCAACCAATTCATTTATAGGTATACCCAAAATATTATCGTTACAACGGTAAGAAATCAACGGTAACAAATCTCAACGACTATCAAGAGTAGGCGCTCGCTTAGAATCACGCCCCATACACAGGCGCTCTCTTACGCGCATGCCCAGAACAGGCGTTGTAATAGCCAAACTCCCAATACATGCGTTAATCTAGCCGAACGCTTGATTAACAGGTGTGCTGCTGGCGTTACGCCTCGTTGGACGTCCTCTTGGATGAACGTTTGATGGGGCGGAGTTCTGGTTCACGCCTGACAAATGAAACGCACGTCTAGTTAAACGCCTAACACCAGACGAAGAGCTAGCGTCACGCCTGGCACGAGACACACAACTAGATTAACGCTCCACTATTATTGAGTTTGATCCAGTAATGAGATTAAACTTGATCCCAAACGATAAAAACTCCGGACCAAAACCTAAATTTAATCGGCCCACTGTGATTGAAATTTGACAGACCAAAAACCAAATTTGAATTTGATCTATCATTTAGTTATGGAATATATATTTCAGTATTCAAAGAAACATGATGTGTGTGGTGCTGTGATGTATAAGGAATTAATGCTTGTAGTGTTGTGTCGTGTCGTGTTTATTCAGTCAAAAGCAAAGCACAACATGGTACGTGGATATATCACACGAATAACTGTATTGTGTTCTGTCCATACACTTATTTTATATTTTTCAAATAAAATATCCTTCAGATATTTATATAATATGTAATTTAAAAAGTACTCGGGATAATTGTAATAAATTTAACAAAATTATCAAAATTATCAAATTTTTACATTTAGTACTATATGCAAACGTATAATTTTAATTCTAAAAAATAAATATAAATATAATTTGACGTTATATCGATTGCATCAATACTTATTTTCCTATTATTGGAACGTCAGGAATAACTCAATCTTTTTAAAAGTTCATTTATTACTTAGATAAATTTAGACATATTACGTTGTGTTGTGTTGTGTTGTACTATGCTTCGTGTTTACACGTACCGTGTGATATACTACACCAGTGTACCATTTTGTTAAATACAACACAACATACTAAGTTATTATATTGTGTGGTGTTGTGCCTGGTCACATGTTATGTCATACTGTGTTTAAATTTTAGGAGGTTGTATTGTGCCATTAAGTGCTAACACACGGTACACTTTACACCTCGAAGCACAAGTACTAGTAATTGCAAAATTGAATACGATCATTCAAATTTCATTCTCCATGAAAAAGCTTCAACTAGCTATTTTATATCTTAATCATGTTATTAATGTATTCATACAATTAACTTAACTACTCATTTTATCGAGATGAATTCACGTTCAGGTAATTAACAAATATTGTCAAAAATACGAAAACGTGCTAGTAAAATGAATAATGGGTAGAAATTAATGAATTTGGGATTTCTAAGAAGGATGAGAAAGAGTGGCTAACCTAAATGTTAAATTCAAACCGATCCTAATTTTTATAAATTCAGAATAAAAGTTTATATTTTGATGCTATAACAAAGTATTAGATTCTTTTCATCGCAAATTATCACATGGGCTGTGATAGATTTCGGGTTTGATACACTGTAGTCAAACCCTAAGTTTAGGAGATGCTATTAGAATGTGTTATTTTGTTATGATTTTTATTCTTTCTTTTATTCGGAGAAAAAGAAAAGCGCGTTTCTTAATTAGAAAGTAATCCTATTCTTTAAATTTTAATTAGCCCATCCGTTTAAATTATAGCTAGTAGCATTTCTTTAAATTTCCCTCATTCATAATTATGACTTAATAATCTCACTGAATTCTTAAAATTTCCTCCGTCCAAGAATAGACAATCTATTATTTTAAAATTTTGTCCACTAACAGATGATTTATATCATCAAATAAAGAAATATTTCTAAAATTATCTTTTTAATTGATTATTTTTAGCATAGGAAATATGTATAATTTGATAGCCATATTTATATTTATTACGTAGGTATTTTAAAATGTTTTCAATGGCATAAAATTTACGAATATCCGTGATATATTTTGAAAGATAAATTATTTCTAAATTTTACTAATTATTATCCATAAGCGTATAATTGTAAAAAATACTTTAAAATATTTTTCTTTCCTAATTACCTTAAGAATTATGTAAACTTGAACTAGGTCACCTATTCTTGGACAAAATGAGTATAATTTTGTTCTTTATAGAGTGAACACTACGTAAGTTTAGCCCCTACTGATTCTATGGGATAATCGGTCTTAATTTTAGATTTCTTCTTAGCTTTTAACTACTAACACTAATGGTTACTAGTTACAGGTAGATGTAATGTTTTATCATCTACAACAATCAAATTATATACATTTATTAGATTAAAATTTAATAACACTATTCATTATAATTTGTTGTTTTAGAAATATATAATATAAAAAAAAATATTACTTTTATGAGCAAAACATATAAAATGAAAGATTTATTCTCCCTGGGATAAAAGGAGCATATGATATATATTTATATATATTCGAATGCACATAATAATCATATAAGAAATGAATAGGACTGAATAGCAAATGCGAAAAAGGCAAATGTCTAACGGGTTATTAAAGTCGACGCGGAGACAGCTAAATGAAGTATTCTTTTTTTTTTTTTGGATGTTTTGCAGCCACATTATAATGGAGGGTTTCTAGATAGTTTTAACAAATTGAAAACTAAAAACAAGAAATTCTAGATAAAGATAATACAGATGTGCTTGAAGGACGATAGTGGCTTTGGTCATTTGATATTTACGCTCATGAAACATCCCTTCTTCCTCAGCCAACCAATGCAAGTATTTAGATTGGAGGCTTGTAGTGTAATAGCCATAGAATGTTTATGTTCGGATTGAAAGGGAAGTTTCTCGACATGAAACAAAAGAAAAATAATCTTAATTCATAAAGCAAACTCATACAGAGGGGAGTGGTAAGGTGGCCCTAAAAAATAAATAGATTTCTTAGGTAGAGTCGTAAATAGATATGTAGTATCGGGGACTTATTGAGACGCCACTCAACTATTCAGGTGTAAAAATGTTAAATTATCGACACCCTAGTTGGTCCCAACTCCCAAGGTAAAATCTCACTTTAAATTATATTTTTTGAGAAGAAAACCAAGACCAAGTAGTTTTCTCTGCACTGTCCAATGCATCCTAACTTCACACCTGTCTATATGGAGTGCTTTACGGAAAATCCGGGTTTGAAATTCCTTAAACATACTCTATATTTTGTGCCTAGGTGTAAATTGGGTCCTCAATGTCAGTCGGAAGGAGGCCAATTTTTAGTGGAACATAGTAGCTGGTTGAGAAAAGACGATTTGAGAATCCAAGTCCTCCAGAGAAGTCATAGTTCTTGGGAGAAACAATCCCAAAAGTATTACTGTAATCTGGATTCTGGAGTCCCTTGGTAATTTATTTAATCAGCTTATAATAGTATAATTGGTAGACGAGAGACTACCACAGTACCACGCAAGTGTTAAGATCCGAGCATTTACCAAGGCGCCCGCTAAACTTGTGGTCGAAGCTACGAGCTGTACATTTTGGACAGTTGACCGTGGCACGCAGTAAGGGTTCCTCCTTTAATTTAAGACTTGTGTTTGTAGCTCCCAATTGGCTATAGGCAATTGGGTAGCTGAACTACATTTTGCATTTAGTGGTCCTGTGAGTTCTTTAATTATGTTAATTAACATAAATTAATTTTGTGGTAATGAAGTTACATATAATTGTCCTTCCAACAACTCCAACCCTGTGGCAGCCGCATGTTTCGATTAAAAAAAAAGGGTGAGAAATTAAAATTAATATGTACCAAAACTTTCACCCATAATCCTGACCACATTTGACATCAACAAATTAAGTAAAATTCAACATTCAAGGTTTTATCGACCCACTGTATTATAATCTAAAATTTTAGCCTATATTCAATTTGGGCTGTTGATTGTATAGTCAAACTTCACCTCATGCAGTACGACTATCTAAACTTTAACTATTCTATATTTGGGTTGTTGATTTTAATGGTCAAATTATACCTCATGCATGTATGACTAAATTAATCACACTGCTTAACCGACTAATCTTTATTTATTTTTTTTGATCGGAAAAAATAAAATTTATTAAAAAGAGAAGGTACTTAAGGGGATACCTCAACCCAATGAATACAAAAGTAAACAGAAACAACTATAAACCGTTACAGTTGGTGTTAAAATGTAAAAATAAAATCAAAAGAAGCAAAATAAGGAATCCCATAGGGAGATCACCATATTTGCCGTTAGGCCTAACATTCTTGTGTTTGATTCCGCCCAAAAGAACGCTTGAAGTTTTACGTTTCTAATGAGAGTTATCAAACTTTTCGTTTTAATTTCAAAAACTCTTGCATTTCGCTCTTTCCATATGCACCACCATATTGCGACCGGTATGTTGTTCCATATTCGGTTAAGTCTTTCGTCTCCCCATTAACGCTCCAAGATTTAACATTCGTGGTGACATTCGAGTTATAAGTCCAACGACTACTCAATCCTTCCGCAAAGTAATCCCAAATTCTCCGCGTCCTCCAACAATCATAAAATTGATGCGAGCTATGTTCATCCTCTTCACCACAAAAACAACATAAGCTAGGGACATCCATACCCCTTCTTCGTAATTTATCCTTTGTCATTATCCTATCATGAGAGAGTAACCAAAGAAAAAAATTGATTTTGTGAGGATATTTACGATTCCAAACGTCGGTTGGGAAAGTAGACTCATCTTGATCTACTTCATTCCTAATACCATCCTTGACCGTGTAATATCTATGATCATTTCCGACCCAAAAACGGCTATCCGGGGCGCCTTCTTGAATAATAATGGAAGAGAGAAGATTTAACATGGATAAAACTTCTCTTGAAACAATTTGAATGTATCTTTGTCTAGACATGAACCTCAATCTCAAACCACCATCAACCACTTCATACATGCTTGCCACCACAAATTCCTTAGTCCTTGAACCGTTGTAAGCCAAAGGAAACAAATCACATAATCTACCTTCACCGAGCCAATAATCTTCCCAAGATATCGTTTCCTTGCCCACGCCTATCTTGAATCTAATATTTTTGTTGAAGTTCTTGAGCTCTTTATTTATATTATGCCAAAGTCTTCCACCTTTTGATCCTTTTGGTTGGAGTGTTTCCCATCCGGAAGAAGTTTCGCCAAATTTTTCAACTATAATCTTTCTCCACAACGAATCTTTCTCTATGCCAAAGCGCCACCACCATTTTTATAACAAAGCCGAATTCACTTGCTTGGTTCTTCTTATGCCAAGACCACCTTTATTCTTTGGTTTTGAGACCAAAGTCCAACCAATATTGTGTATTCTTTTCTTATTTTGGCCATCATCCCATAAGAAAATTTTCACCAATATTGTGTATTCTTTGTTATGAACCGACTAATCTTTATTAATGTAAGGAGATTTTTATATGTATTCCAGTTTTATTTAGGAAGCCGGAATCTATTTCGTTACATAATAAGTGACCTTGTAGCTTAAAAATTCACTTGATGGTTTGGAATTTTTACATCACTTATAATACACATTATGATATTGGATTTATTATGTAAAATATGCCTTGCTGAAAAATTATCACGTCATCCAAAATATGTCATGTAATCCAAATTGTTTGTATTGGCATTATATTTACGGAACTTGGTATAAAAAACCAAGGTGAACAGACTTCCTATACAAAAAAACCTTCCATATTATCTTCTATAAACAAAAACCATTTTCATTAAAAAATGAGACAAAAGCCCCATTTCACTTAATACTAATTAAACTTAGATTTTAATTATTTTCAATATACCCGAGTTGTCCTTCCCTATATAACTTAGGTATTATAATTTTATGGTGTTTTTCTTTTTCTTCTTCTCCTCTCCACCACGACCACCAACAACAACAATACCTCATCCGCCACCATCACCAGCAGCAACAATACCTCCTCCGCCACAAAAATACCTTTGTATCCTTCACCAACACCTTTCTTATTCTTCTTCTTCTCCCCACCACCATCACCACCAACAACAATACTTCCTCCGCCACCATCACCAGTAGCGACAATACCTTCTACGCCACAACAACACCTTCATATCCTTCACCAACAACACATCCTCCTCCCCCCATCGCTTCATCGTCGTTATTGTTTCTCCGCCACCACTATATGTCCAAATCCACCACCAACAACACCTCTTCTTCCTCCTTTTATCCTCTACAAACATCACCAACACCTCCAGATCGTCATCGTCGAAAATCTTCAACAAAATATAATGATATATGATCATTGTCAAAATTTGGGTTTTTTGTTGGTGAAATGTCAGGAAAACTATGAAACCTTTTGGGGTTTCATAGTTTTTTCATCATTTTGTTTTCATCTGTAATTTTATTTGAATGAAAAAAGAAAAACTATGAAACCCCAAAAGGTTTCATCGTTTGTTTTGTTTCATCTACTATAGATGAAAAAACTATGAAACCCCAAAAGGTTTCATCGTTTGTTTTGTTTCATCTGTAGTAAGATGAAACAAAAAAATGTAATTGATATGTATAAAACCTTATTCGGTTTCATTATTTTTTTATATGCTGAGACATTTTTTCTTCAGAAAAATGTAATTGAAATGGATGAAACCTTATTCGGTTTCATAATGTTTTTTTCATCTGTTTTTTTTTTATTTGAATGAAAAAAGAAAAACTATGAAACCTTTTTTGGTTTCATAGTGTTTTTTTCATCTGTTTTTTTTTTATTTGAATGAAAAAAGAAAAACTATGAAACCCCAAAATGTTTCATCGTTTTTCTTTATCTGAAATTTTATTGAACGAAAAAAAACGATGAAACCAAAACTGAACATAATTGAATCATAAATAAATAAGGGTGAAAACAAATGGAATTGAAACTTTTTATCTTTGAACCTAAGTATGAAAGATTGATTTCGAAACAGATGAAACCTAAACCTAACAGATGATGAAACCATTTTTGATTTTGATCTTGATTTTTTTTTATTTTAGGTTGAAAATGTTACTGATGATGATGAACAACCGTTTCGTCAATATTTTGAAATTGGTTTGATTCTGATTCTAGTTGTAGATGATGCAGATGAGGATGATGAAGTTATTGACGATGAAGATGAAGACGAGGATGATGAAGATGAAGACGACGATGACGAAGACGAAGCTACTGATGATAAAATTGTTACTGATGATGATTTCTATCTTTTCATCTTTTCAATGTCTGAGTCGACTAATGTTGGCAATAGATGATGAAGATGAAGACGAGGAAATGGAAGAGTTTTTCGTGGTTAATGGGGTGCGCGGGCATGTTTTTGTTAATGGATTTGAGTTGTATTATAAACAAGGGTAATATGGATAGTTGGTTTATAATGTTTGTGTCAAATTTATTTTATTGGGTTTAATGTACTTGGATAGTGATACCTTTAGGCCTATAACCCACGACCTGTTATATTTATCGTTATAAATAGTAATTATTCCATGACTAAAACATAAATAATTAAAGTGTTAAATCAATCATTGTAGTTTTATATATACTTCGTGATCTAAAATTTATCAAGTGGCACACATCATGTTGCAGTGGGTTAAAATTTGTCTTGTTACCTAAATTTCATATTGTAAACCAAAATATGTCATTTAATCCGGGCCATGTCACGTGATTAAAAAAATTACACCGTTAGTCATTGTGAATCAAAATAGATCTTACGTCTGAATTGGTTTAAGGATCCTACCATTATAACCTAAACTCAACCATACTACCTCAATATTGTAAATGATTTACAATATACAAATAACCTAAAATATGACTTGTTAAAAAAATTATCTAATGACCCAAAATATGCTTGTGGATCTAAATCTGTTTCGTGGTGCAGAGATTACCCAAGACCAAAATATATAATTGTAACCAAAATTTACCTAATGATCCAAAATTTACATTTTGATTTGAAATCTCTTGTTACGACTCCATGTTTGCTTCATGAATCCACATATGCTTGATGACCCAATATTTGCTGACTTGAGATATGAATTGTGACCCAAGCTCAACCACATGACCTTTGATTAACAAGTTATCCTTAAGCTCAACCACATGACCTTTGATTAACAAGTTATCCTTTGACCCAAGATATACAATATGACCCGAAATATGCTTTATGGGCCAAAATTTGCTATGTAGCTTAAAATTCGTGAGTATAGTGCTAATTATGCTTTATCACTTAATTGTCTGTAAGGTAGCATTATATCAGTTGTTTGGACCTATGTGGTCAATATCGGCCGTTACGGCCGCGATAACGATAATATTTAAGGTATCGGTTTAAGAGCGTGACGAATCTTCAAATATCGTCGTATCGGCCGATACGGCCGAGATTCGTCCGATACAGTCGAGATTCGTCCGATATACAAGGTATATGCTTGTTTTTTAATCTAGATTTTTGAAACTTTGAACTTAGAATTGTAATATACTAATATGATCTCTTCTTAAAGTACGCTTGTTAAGATTCTTGGTAATAAATCAACAGAAATATAGTTAATTCTTGGCATTCACATGTATAAAATTTAGATATAAAATTTGGGACTCCCGATATTTCACCGATAATCTCCCCGATATATTGTTATCAAGGTGTCAAGGTCCCGATCGAGGCGAGACCGAGATCCGAGATAACTACATTGGTTTGGACATACATTTGTGAGCATGAGATATTTCAAATAAATGAATTAAAATTTATCGTTTTTGAAAGAACCCAACGACTATTAACTTTGATGAACTTTTCAATTAAAATTAAAAATAAATAATCGTAGAATGATAATTCAGTTTGGTGTTCCTATCTTTCCTTCGGTGGTCAGAGGAGATTAACGTTCTTATTTTGCCTTGCATTTTAGCCTCTGTAACTGTTATTGTCGTCTTGTATGGAGTGACCACATTATCATCTTCCAAACTGATTCTCCACCAACTTTCTTATTGCTAATAGGAAAGTATGATAAAGCAAGGGAACAACAATACAAGATCATTGCAGATTTTGGCAACAAAACTAAGTTTGATATGTATTTTAAAGCTCAAGCTTTTGTTGAACAATGAGAACTGCTATAATATGGGCGACAAAAGTATCTATTTTTTGTAACAAGTATGCAGTTAAACATAACTAGAAGGGTCATAATTTACGGTAAACTCTAGCTTATCTGAACATCCATGCCTCAAATATTGATGTAATGGTTCACCATACCTCTCCTTGCAGAGAAAATGATGCTCTTTTATTAACAATATAAGGGAGACCTCATTTTTGGAAAAAAAAAATATAAACAAACAAAAAAAGTGTATATAGTTGGGGGTGTTTGGTAACCATTATTATAATAGATTATGAGCCCATAATCCATTATATATGTGTTTGTTAAAATTTATAATAACTGATATTTTAATCATAATTGAAAAAACTCATTATTTCATAAGTAGAAAAAAATTGTTTATAAAAATTATCATAATCAATTATTTTTTTTAACAAAAATGAATTAGATTTTTTTCCTTATTTTCTCTAAACTATCAAGAGAGAGACAAAAAAACAATAATGGATTAAAAAAAATTTCTTAGATCATCACTTTTCTCTCCTCTTCGAGAGCATTTTTCTAAGATAATCAATTATTCTAAAAATATGTTTGTAAAATTTATTAAAAAAATAATTAGTAGCATAATCATTTTTTAATTTATGATTATCTATAATCATAAATGATAATCATAAATTTTTCCAAACACCCCGTTAATTTTTTTTTCCTATTTTATTTTTCTTTTAATATAATCGTTGAATTTTATTGTCATATCTAAATTATGTATACCTTGTGGTTAGGTTTTATCATACTTAAATTACTTATATCATAGTTATTCCCATCAAAGTTTCATGGCAATGGTACGTCATTGGTTGCCTTTTTTTCCATAATATTTCATTATTAAAAAAGGAACCATAAAAACAGTGAAGGCAAGATATATGACAAAGAGAACGCTTTTTTTTTTTCATTAAACCGCTTTTTATAACAATTTACAGTGTTGCAATTTACATGTAGTAATTTACATTTCTAATCTTATTTTGCATAACGGGATGAAATTTAAAAATAGATGGCTCGATTGAGATTTTCTTAATTACTAAGAAATGTACGATTTTAATTTTAAATGGAACTAAAACGTAAACAAGTACGTTAGCAATAAGAGTAGGCTACTCTTACATGTAGCCGTACATTTATTACCTATAATCCATATAATATAAGTGATTGCACTAATCAAACAAATTTGTATAATCATTCTACATAGCCCATAAAACTATATGCAATTATTATATATAAACCAAAATAATTAAATAAATTATTACATCCCTAAATCAACAAAATAAATATATTTAATTTTTATGATTAAATTTATATAAGATCTGTAGCATAACTGATGATTTTGAAGAATAGTTAATATCCTTAATCAATTTTAATATAACTATGCATGATTGAAAAAAAATCACATCATCTTAGAGAATTAATTTTTCATAGATTATGTTAACGGAGTTTTAAAGAAAAAATCTAAGAAAAGAACCAATATCATAGTTAATTTCACTTCGATCTGGATTAGACAAAGAGTTTGAGTTTAGTTTGATTTTGGAGAAAAAGTAATAATTAGGGCTTATAATTGAATTATTTTTATGAGAACGATAAGATAAAAATTATAATTTAATTTGTATTTAAAGAAGAATTAGAGTTTATTTTGATTTTGGGCAAGAAGTAGGATTTAATTTTGATTGTTAGGGAAAAAGTAAGACTTGTTTGTTTTATCAATTTAAGTTAAACTTTTTTAAGTTAATACATGGACTACATATAAGAGAGGTCTAAAAGAAAATCTAAAGATGGAATCCAAGTTATTCCAAACTTAAAAAATACGTAGAATATCAAGTTTAATGGCTTCCAAGTTTGAATCATCCATATTTTATGCGAGCCATATTACAAGGTTTCATTGCATATAGTTTGGAATCCAAGAAAAAACGTCAAACCAAGCTGCACTGAGCACCATTCGAGCTCAATCTTATAATGATTTTGTTTTTAAATTTAATTTCCGACCGTCGTCGATTTTGTGGGCCATTATTAGACGCAATTTGAAACGGCTTGACGCGATTAGGATTGATGTTGAATTTATGAGATATAATTATCCTATCATAGGACTTGTTCTTGCGAATATTGAGAAGTAAATGAATTGCAGTAGTCAATCAAGATTCTTTTTCTAAGTTAATCATTGACTACACTACTTGCGAGGTCGTTCTTTCTCTTATTTTATTTTGTTTTGTTGTCCTTGTCCTTTTTTTTTTTTCCTAAGAACTGTTGTCCTTGATGATCATATTTTTTTCACCAGTTCATGATTCAATCGAAGAGGATAAAGAAAGAACAAATAAAAGTCGTTTGATCAAGGACGGTGGTGTCAAACTTGGACCTACTTCTACTTGTAAAGTGAGTATGAAATATCATACTCCTAGATGTTAAAGTAGGCCCATAAAAATGGCACTAACAAAAGAGATATTTCACATAGACGCAGCGCCACGCACGATATGGTCTACAAAAAGATCTGTGATGTGGATGTGGCCTTTGTTTGTCCGAGTGACTCGTCTAGGAGCCCACTCTACACAGTCAGCTTAACGCTGTTATGAGTGCGCGCCAATTGTATATATTTTGTCCTCCCCCAAAACTTCGTTCTTATTTGTCTTTTTAGGTAGTTTGGTGCCTAATTTTCTTTCGAAAAGAGTTGGTAGCTACCACTTTCATGTCTTCTTTTGTTATACCAGGTGTCGGACCTACTATCCTTTGTTGTTTTCTCACAGCTGCGCCACACAAGAGCGACCAAGTTGTACAGTTTAATATGACCATACTAACTTTACACCCATTTCTTGAAATCTCAGAGGCAGCGCCACACAGAACCCAACTAATTGTTTACAGTTTAACATGGCCCTACGAACATTCATCTCTTTAGTATCTCTTGGTGTCATGGCTCATGAGTGTAATTTAATACTTTAGTCGATCTAATGCAGGCGGTTTTACACTGGTGAGATTTTGTCCGAAAGTGTAGAGGATAGTTTCCCCATTGTATCGGTAACTTGTGCTTTTGTTGCTAGTAAGATTTGAATCTCTATTTCATGTAAGGTGGCATTTCAAGAAGAGTTAAGTTAGGGTCATTTCAAGAAGAGACTTGTGAGAGACCCTTTGAGGTTTAATCTACGAGTGGTTATACATTAGTCTATTTGAACTAGATCACGTTTCTGAGTGGCATATACCAAAACTGTATTCAGTTAACCGTTTGAGCTACAAACTTTTAAAAGATCATTGGAACGTAAATCATTTGATTTTTAAATAAGAGACAAGTACTCGCACACACTCTACATATTGGTGCTCATATTAAATATTGGTATAAGTGGCTGCTCCATTTGGAGTGCTAAAATAACCCCATTCACTGATTAAAAGCTAAGTTTATAAATAAGATAAGGTATAATTTCCATACCATGCTTTTCTCTTGATGCAACTGGATTTGGTCTTAATTCATTAGCTAAATTTACTAATAAAAATGTAATTTAACAAGACTTTTGAGCAAAACAATCAAGAGAGATTGGCTCCAAAGTGAACCCTAGCTAAGAATAATATAAGCCTAATAATAACTATCTTTTTCATATATATTTTAGGTCTCTTTTTGTAATCATATATGTTATCTCTATTATATGCTTTAATCCATCCCTTTATCGTGAACACTGATATCCCGGCCAATTGCACATAGAATAATACACTCTTCCTTTCAAGCTTAGAGGATGGTTATAGAGAGACAAATTAAAGTTAGTATTAAGGACCCTTTGAAGCTTCGGAAGGTCCATTTATAACCTAACCTTCTTCAACTAGCAAAATTCTAACTGAATCGGTTGCTTAGATCCTTTGAAAAAAGGGTCAATTTTTAATACCGAATCCCTTTTCTTCTCTTTTGATACCGATAAGGTATAAAAAAGGGTTAGAGAGATTGGTGAGGACCCGCTATTCTCTTTATCGTTGAACCTTAATGAGACATCTTAAGGTTCTAAAAGGGCACGTGGAGCCCATGTGGCATACGGAGAGTCGGTAGAAAAAAATCTAAAAACATAACCAACTTGGTTTATATTTGTGTTGTGATATTCTGAATAAATAATCTTCAAAGAATCGATTGAAAAAGTTAATCCAATGGGATCAAAAAGTTTAAATCCATGATCTGATTTGATCCCATATAATAGCTTCGTTTGATCAATCAGTTAAGTGTTGCAGAGTTTTAAATTATTGCCAGACTATCCTTTTTTTGTCTCGGTGGAAGACCCTAGATCTCTGACCTTTGTTTTAATCTCTTGGCTGCACGCTGTTATTGTTCTAAAAGCCTCGTATTCTTACACTTCGTTGACACTTGCTTGAAGAGTGTACTGTTTACACAAAATCTAACTCTACGGAAATATAAAACACATTGTTTCGAAACGACCCTTTAATTGGGGTCAGTTTTCTGCAACTTAAGGAGATCTTTTAGCGGGTCTGCCCTGGATATGTTTGTACGCTGATTTACGTGATTACGTAAAAGAAAGAAATCAACTGCTAAGCGACGCGACTACATCACGAATCATGAGTCACAGTTACTATTTTGTCTGTGCATAAGACTTCATTCTTGATTATAGCTGAGATTAAAGGTTAGGAACTTAAGTCGGTAGTTTGTAGGTATGCCACGTTTTGGTGTGTGTTATAAAATGACCATCACATGGGAATGAGGTGTTGTTATCGATGTTAACCTTAAAGTTAAAATTTAGTAGGTGTTTCATATGATTCTATGTTTAAAGAAACGAGTGATGATTAAGACACGTAAATAGATAAGCTGGTTCAATTATTTCACTAAATCCCTGCTTCGTAAGATAGGCACAATTTCGTTATTCAGGTAAGGTAATGATGATAATTGTTTACAGGAAATTATGTTAAAATGCATTTGAAGTGAAAATGATCGACAAAATTACATACATTTTTTTAATACAAAATAAACGCACCCACTATTCATAAGACTGTCAAGGTTATCCATATCCGTCAATATCACGTGGACCAAGGTAATTCATTTGGAAAAAATACTATATTATTCCTTATAACATAAAAGTTAAGAGAGATAGTTAATAGGATTTTCGAAAGTTTCTGAAAATATATGAATTTTTTTATTAGTGACTCTAGACACTTTATAAAATTATAAAATTTTTTGTTATCAGATAGAAAAATTATAAAAATATATAATTTTTTTTGTTATTAGATATAAATTTTTAAATCATGAATTTGGATTTTTGAGAGACTCCTTAGTTGAAATAGGTTTGGGAGAAGTTACTCCAAAATAGATGACATTTAGAGAGACTTCTCTAATTAAGATTTTTTTATTTTTTTATAAAAAATGTGTAAATGAAAAATATACAAAATCATTAAAGAAAAAAAAATACATAACATGATTTATTAGCATTTTCTGTTAGTCTCTCAGAGACTTTTTATTATATAAAAAAACACATAACAAGAAAAAAAAAGACGTATTCAAAATTTATTTTATTTATAGCCTATATTTTTATTAACCATAATCCGTATTAATTATAGCCCATACAAATTTTTTATTTATTAACGATATCCCAATTCATGACACAAAAAATCTTAACTCAGTTGGTAAGGGTTTCTTAACTAGTAGTTGAGTAGACCAATGTAGTCAATCTCGGATCTCGGTCTCGTCACGGCCGGGACCTTGACACCTTGATAACGATATCTCGGGAGATTATCGACGAAATCTCGGACTAATTTCCAAATCTTATGATTAATACATCTCAAGTATACAGCATTATATTAAACCTTTTGAATGTTAAGTTTAGGAAGACAACACAAGCACCATGTGCTGAACAAGGGAAAACAGGGAGGATATTACTCCCACCAAAATGTCTGTCCACAAATACACCGCATTAGATTGCACCCACCATTCCTTGCAATAGCTCGGTGACGCTTGGGGCAAGGCATTGTGTTTGAAGATATTCAGTTAATTGTCTTTGACTCATCCTGACACTTCTAGTCCAGAGCTTCCACATAAGACACGAGCAAGGGGAGTGCACTTCCATTGTGTTTGAAGATATCCAGTTAATTGTACGACAACCATCCACTCCTTCCCTGACTTCTCGGCTAAACTTTGCTCAAAACTCGCTGTAACTTGAATATCCTGCAAACCCAATCTTCTAACCTCCTCATACACTCACCAAAACCCATGGTACGCTGTTGCTGAGACTTGGAATAGAAGCCTAGTCACTCAGGCATTTTTACAAGCACCATGTGTGCACGACTGGTGGTGGAAAGAGATACATTCTCTACTGATTTTTGAACCATTCGCTATCTCCATCCCTGCAATATAATTCATATTCATTCATTCAAAACACCATTTATTCAAGCTTCTAATAGTCAGCCATAATCAATGACAGCAACACATGGAGTCTTACAACCCATGTCTTCTCCCCTGTTTTATCATTTAAATCCCTGTCCAAATCGAACTACAATTCAAACCCATTCTTAGGCAGTCCATTCCCTCTATTTCTTGTAGCAGCAGACCCCCACATCACTTCATTGATTTCTCTGCTATTTCTTCTCTCGACCAGCGAAACCCATTAACCACTTTTCTTAGCTCAATTGTACGACATTTGAAATCCAAATTCTCATGGCTCCTGTGCAAATTACAGACTCAAAAAAGTAAAGAAGAAAAATTGACATGGACCGTTGGATTCGTCAAGAGATTAGGTATCGTTAGATTAGAATAGTAAATACCCGTTTTATCCTAGATTCGGTGCCTCGTCACGGCTGAGATACAGACGATTCGACCAGTATTCACGTTCAAATATCGTCAGCGCAATCTCGGATATCGTCAAAATATTCTTCCGATACCTTAAAAAATGGCGATATCTCGGCCCAACGGCCGAGATTGACTACATTAAAGTAGACCCAAAATTGAACCGATCTAAACCTTTTTCAATTCAACATTTCTGATTGATTTCACAAAGATTTGTGTTTTCAATTAACTTCACATCCTTTTCAAACTCGGTCACACTTATTCAAACCCGAGTCGTGTCATCAGTAAGAATTTGGAAACAAAACCCTAGACGATTTTCATTAACAACATTATCTTGTTTAGGATATCAAGATTCTAACTTCATTTCCTAGTTTTTAGATAATTTTACTCTAAGTTTGCCAACCAGTAGTATAGAGTCGGTAGACATTACTAACTGTACTACGTTGATATTTGACACTTATGTTAAAATAATCAAATAAACAAATATCTAAACCTCAAAATGCACCAAATAGTTGTTGAGCTTGTTCTTGAATATATATAGTATTTGCTTATATAAATATCTGGTTCCTCTAAGCAAAATATATATACATTAACCCACATATAAACCAAAGAAACACCTGTACTTGCTGTTATTTAGTTCATTAGGAAAAATCATACTGGATTAATAAGACACGAAATAATGTACAGTATATGTGAAACAATAATATGCCACTAGCAAACATAAATCTAGAATGAAAAATAAAAATACGTAACCAAATACAAAAAAATAAATGTTAAAAGCTATAAAATTTTCTTTCTCCTCTCTCTCCCCATTTTATTCAAAAGGAAAAAAAAATCCTAGTTTTTTTCAACATGGACTAGATCTGAACAATTTTTTAGTTTTTAAAGTTTTAATCTTTAGATTTTTTTTAGTTTTTAGTTTTTTAAGCTGTAATCTTTAGATTTTTTTTATTTAGCTATTTGTTTTATGTTTTTAGATTAAAAATTTATTTTTATTATGCATTTTAAGTGCTCATAGACTTCATTGTTAATGGTGATTCTCGCCTAAACTTTAGCGATGATTCTATTTTACTTTAATTATTTTTAGTTCATGGATTTTTCAAGTACGACGATAATCTTCAGTCACCAGAATCTTTAAATTGTTGGTCAAGATGTTGAGCAAACTACTCATATTTCAATGGAGCAATTTTTAATGAAGAAGAAAATCTATCAAATGATCGGGTTATCGTTTGAGGACCATCCCTTCTCCAATTTAATCGGTTCTACCATTCTTGTTTTAGGTAGTTTTTTTAATTTTCCTTCTTTTTTCTTGTCGGATTATTTAGATATGTACATGTTTCTCTTGATACATTTGTTTTTGTTGATATACTTAATATCTATGTAACTGTTTAAACTATTAATGGAAAATAAAGATTTTCTATTAAATATATATATATATATATATAAGAAGAACAAACCCATTCAATCCGTGCCAATTTGTTGTCACTCTTTAGCTAAAAGCATTTAGTTCGTTCTGAAGCTTGACTTCAAAGTTCCTTTTTAGAATAATTTTATCGATAATATATAATGGTAGAACCTGAAGATCTATTTTGAACCCCCAAAATGGGTATCAAATTTTTGAGATTGAATTATTCTCCCAAATCAGTTCAAACATTACTGCAGCCAAATATGGATGGTGCACAAAAAATTGGTACTTTATATCCAAATGCAAGGTCTAGTTCGAAATTCCTCTCGTTGTGATACCCATGCTTGTCAATGTTGTCACGTTCAATCCTGATCCAAGAAGAGGTTGACTAAATCTTCAAGAATAAAAATAAAAATATTAAAAAATAAAATTCAACTCTATTGTCAAAATCTTCCGGAAGTTGCCACATAAGATAAAAAAAATCTTTCCAAACTCTTCCACATTAGATGTGCACAATCAAAACCTTACATAAAGAAATAGTTAAATCTTTATAGAAGGCCTGGATTCCACATAAAAACTATGGATAACCCATAAACGAGTGAAACATAGGGGAAAGTGTTTGGAGAAGAAGTTTTAGGGGGGAATGAAGCGAAAAAAAAAAAGAAAAAAAAAAGGAATAAAGCATTTTCCAAATCAGCCGGGTACAATGCTGATTGCTGTACCAATTGCGGTAATTGCCCTTAAGGTATTACCCACTTGGGTCCTTTTTCATGCAATTGGACTAATTGATTCGTAGACGATGCCTAATGACCAAATCTCGTACCTGTAATATATTCACCTACTTTCCACTTTCATGCATTGTCAGCATTGATTCTTGAGAGCCCATGGAAAACTCATGGAGTCCATCCTTGCAAACGTTTTCCTTAGCTTTTGGTTCAACAATTGTCATTTGGCTCGTGATCTGTGGTGTCTTCAAAATTTGACCTCGTGCACATTGTATATTTTTGGAGGACGAACCTCCGATAGTAAAAAAAATAAAATAAAAATTGTTTTAAGGTGTGAGCAATTTAAAGTTAAATTCCTACTTATAAAATGCACGTCTTTAATCCCACCAATTATCGCTATATCCTAGGCATCAATCTAAAATCTTAAGTATGAATCTAAATTTGATTGATCCATGATATGATGCTTCCTTTTTTGCTTTATTAGGTTCTTAAGTTCTTTTGGTGGCTAACAAATAAAATTTTTCAAAAGCCATGACGCTTTTTTTCTCTTCTTATGAAGGCCATGTTGCGGCAAGCCCAGAGCAAAAGAAAAATTCAATAATATATGCCATCTGGGCAAGAATTTCTCGTACATTTCTGCTGCATCAGTCGTAAAAAGGAGAGAATATATTGCTATTTACTTCTTTATCTTCCTATTTTATTTTATTTTTTAATAGACAAGATGAAGCAAAGGTTTTATCTACTTGGGGAGTATTTGATTCTTTTGTTAGACTTAAAAAAAGGTTTTGACATTTCTATTTTGAACTGAGTTTTGATTCTTCTAGGTTGTAATACTGTGAGACCAAATCTAGTTCTGCGCATTTTTGATTTTTTACTTATAAGAAAAACAAGAGTGGAGATTTAGAATCTTGTTTGCGCCGACATGCATTCTTGATTCGCAGATAAAACCCACCTCAAATTATTTGTTTGAAAAGTATTCTTAGGCCTGCAAATTTTTATTGCTAGACCTTTTACTTCATAGCACACCTTCGATCAAATTTTTATTGCTGGACCTTTTACTTCATAGCACACCTTTGATCTTAGAGTATTCCCAATGGAAAGTGAAAATATTATTTTTTTTCCATGGACATGATATTTTGGTGATTGTAATTGGGCATCCGGGATTCTAAACGTGCATTGGCGATGCATAAATAAAAATTTCACTGGCCGTATACTGATCAACAGCTATTTATTTGAAATTACCCAATCAAAAATGACACTGTTATAAGAAAGGTTGATAGTAATCTTTCTACCGTATGAACCTGGGCTGGGATTGTTTAAAGCTTGCAAGGTTTTTATGCAAAATCCAAGGCCCTTGTAAAATACAGTACTAACACCATGGACCGATTACCATTTACCAGGTAAATTTAGAGAATCCGAATGACAGGCAAGGACGAGATTATCATCACACATAATAATGGGGACACGGAGTATTATAAGTGGACGGAATGATAACATCAATGAGACTTCAGACCTGCAAATGACCTAATATGGCGATATCAAATGAATATCGTCATCCCCGCTTAGTTTCCTTTATATGGTCCCAAGCGTGGTTTTGGGCTGTATCTTTGGACTTTAACAAGTGTTCAGTGCTCAATTTAGACTTCGGATCTTAGTGCCTTAGTATTTTAGCAATGGGTTCGCAGCTGTCCTGTACTAATATATACTGACCCTAATAAAAATCTATTTGGGCCAGAGTCCAAATGGGATACTAGATGACCGATGCCACAGTAAGGCCGATGACGAAGTGAATCCTCGTAAAAGATTTAACTGCCCACTTCTGATTAGTTGTTATTGCAATTGTATATGTTGAATTTTTGGGAATAGTAGCTATTGAGAAAAAGTGTTATTTATTAATTCATACGATATGATAACAATTAATTTATATGATATATCAATATCGTATCGACAATTGAAAACAATAATACTAGTATTGAGTAGCGGACCTGCAATGCAGTGCATTTCGCTTGTGTCTATTAAAGAAAAGAACAAAAACAGGTCGTTTAGACATTTAACTATGAACGTAGTTGCAGTATTCGGATGCTTGAACCAAAAGGAAATGATTCTTAACTCTCTCTTAGAGCATCCACAGTGTTACGAGTAAATGACGTATCAAATTTTTAAATTTGATTTTTGGTCCGTCCAAATTCATCCAAAGTAAGACGAGTAAATTTGGTGTTTGGTCCAGAATTTTTACTATTTAGGATCAAAAATGATCCTAGAATTGGACCAAACCCAAATATAGTGGAGCGTTAGCCTAGCCATGCGTCTCATGCTAGGCGTGACGCTGGATCTCCGTCTGATGCCAGGCGTTCACCCAAGAGGACGTCCAATCAAACGTAACGTCAGAAACACGCTTGGTAATCAAGCGTTTCGACTGGATTAGCGCATGTATTGGGCGTTCGGCTGGATTAACGCATGTAGTGGGCGTGCGTCTAAGATAGCGCCTGTTTAAATAGCACTCCACTTAAATGGCTATTAAAGCATACCACTTGGAAACTCGTTTGATAAGCGTAACCTTATGACTCATTTGATAAGCTTGATCAAAGTAAATGTTTAATAAGCGTAACCTTATGACTACGCTTTGCTTTCATACCATAAGTAAATGTTTAATTAGCAACACCTCACACTTATTTATGGGCATTTGCAAGTAGTGAAATCAAAACGTAACCTTATGATTCTGCTCGTCTTCTTAAGAGCACGTACCAGCTTCACGTGAGACGTACTTTGCGCTAGGGAAGCGCCTGGTAATCAAGCGTAACCTTAAGACTCCATTCGTCTTCTTTGAAACACGTACCAGATACATGTGTTGTCGGGCGTGTTGCTAGGATAACGCTCCATCAGGCGTTCGGATAAACACACGTCTGTCGTTGGGGCGTGCCGCTAAGCATGTGTCTATCATCAGGCGTTCTTTTGGGTTACGTCTTCCACCGAGCGTTCATCCAGCCTCCTCCCCAACCAAGCGTTTTCACAGATGTACGCCCGTAAAACTAGACGTATACCTAGCCGTGCGCCCAACGCCAGGCGCTAGCTTAGACAACCGCCCGATCAAATTTAACTCCCCCACCGTTGCGTTTCAGGCGGAGTAAATAGTAAAATTTTTACTCTTTAGTCTTTTGGTCTAGTCGTCCCACTATGGATGCTCTTAGATGAGACAACGTAATGCTTCAGCAATATTGATCTTTCTATTTTATTTGAATGTGATGTTTCAGTAATATTGATCTTTCTATTTTACTTTTCTCAAATAGTCTTGGTGATGTCCCGACTCAATTTAATTCAGCGACTCAATTAGGAGAGTTATAAGCATAGTATCTGCAATCCAGCCGAAAAGCCATAAGCTAGAAAGAAATTTAGACATATAAATAAAAAATTGAAAACTTAGAGTATAGGGTTAGGAGTATAGACAAATATAAAAATCTTAGAAGCCCTTGTGTTTTATCTTTCGAGTAAAAGGAGGTAAGGTAAGAACTTTTATATTTATATATGGTTGAATTAGTGATCAGTCAAAGTTCCAAAGACAAATAGTTATCAAAGTAAAAGAGTTGAAGATCTATTCTTGTAGAGGAAAAAGCCGTGTTAAAAACAACACGATCATAGCCACAAACCAGTATGTTGACAACATGAAGGTACCATGAACATGTACTTCGTTAAAGACTTTTCCAAACACCACTAAGGGCGATAAAATTGAAAAATCCCTAGTGAGAAGGCAATTTTATCTAAAAATACCATTTTACAGCAATGAGAAAGACAAAATATAGTGTAAATATACATACAAGGAGCAAAAATAATAAAATAAACATATCTAAATTATATTTTTATAATAATAGATCCCTAAGTAAAATTGGGTATTTTTTATTAAAGGAAAAAAAACAAACAAAAATATGATTCTTCATCAGCTGAAGAATCCTTTATAAAACCTTTCCCATAAGGAACAATAGGCTCAGTAGGTTGAGTAGATTGAGAAGAAGTGGTGGCTTGAGATTGAACAACTGGTTCCACAGTTGGGTCAATAGTAGCAACATTATCTCCAAATATAATTGCCACAACTAAGGCGTTAGTTGTTGAAACAACAATACCATCCCTTGGAGCTGTAAGCTGAAGGCTTCTCGCTTGAAGACCTTCAAAATAGGTAACTCTCATCTTCAAAAGACCCGGATCATTTTTCATACAAGAAATTTTAGCTTCCCGAACTTTCGTCTGGGAAATATGCATATTAAGCTCCGCACATTTCTCATGAAATCGTTAGTACAAAATATCATACTGAGATTTGCTAAACTCAAGCTTCTTCTGGAGCTCAGCATTAGCCTCCTCACGGGGAGTTTTACTTTCTTTTATCATCTTGATTAAGTTTTGCTAAAAATGAATCCTCTTAATTTGAGTTACATATATTTCACTAGTTGTATAAGATAAAAACATATACCACAAAATAAAGCTTTTCGGAAAGCTGGAACTAGTAAAGATATCGAGGTTACCTTAATCTAAATACCAGCAATATCTAACTTAGCTTCAGGAATGGAAAGGTTAGTTAGAGGTTGAATCTCTTCTGCTCGAGGGAGACTCAAGAAAATAGATAAGTCAAACTGGTTATCACCAGAAATAGGCTCTCTGCGATTAGCAAGGCTAGAAAATCTTAACTTACAAAAAAAAAAACAAAGCAATGCCAGAAAATAACTCTAAAAAGTAAAGTGTACCATTAACTTTTTTAGCTAAGAAATTCTCAGTTGACGAAGTTAATTTCCTCTTACCAGCTGTTAGACACAAAAAAATTTCAAATAAACGGGTAAAATAGATAGAAACTTTAAACATGTAAAAAGAATACAAAAACAAAAAAGTGTAAGAAAAAATTATATGCGTCGAATTAAATTATCAGTCTGACATCAGCAGAGGAAGGAGGCCTACCAAACTCCCAAAAACCAGAAAAAAATGACTAGATACTTCTTACTATCCATGCCATATTTAATTTTGGCCTCAGCAGAAAACTTGCTGGCAAGCTCCGTAGGAAAAACATATTCAATAACTTTATTAATCCTCTTCATGTAAGAGGATTGGGAAGAAGAAACTTGAAAATATTTATGAAGAACTTCAATAGTAACCTACATGTCATCAACAATATTGTACTCAATATCATAGTTAAGAAAGTAAGAGAGAATTTGGATTCAATCTTCGCCGGATAATAACCACTAATTGACAAAAAAATTGATGAATACAGGATTGAATAGAGATTTGAAATCTAAATTTAAGATGAGACTCGGGAAAAAGAAGTTCATCTCCCTAAGATCTTTAATGGATCCAACCTTACTTTCATAAAGTATAGGAAGACGAACTTTAATCCCAATATTAAAAGGGGTATCATATACTTCAAAACAAAATTAGCAGGAGTAAGAATTTATGGTTTCACCATTGAAATTGAGGAGTTTGATTGAAGTTAAGAAAACTTTTAGAAGAATGATGAAACCATAAATCCATTATAGTAAGTGTGAAATACACGTTTGGAGAGTGATATCACCCAACAAGTAAACTGAACTGTTCATATTACTTAAAAAGGGACAAATTAAAAAGTATTGAACACAAACAAATCACTCTCACAGTTTAATTGAAAACTAGAAATGGAACTAATTTGATGAAACTGGGGGAAAATATGAGGTGATAATCACCAAAAAGCTAATCCAAAAAGTATTTCAAATAAGTGAGGAGATGAAAACTTATTGAAACATTTTTTCTAAGCTCTAAGCTAAAATAAAAACATATGAACAAATTTCAAGTACAAAATCTATCTAAAACAAAGAACGACTGTAACATCTACCCAATGCACTGATGTCATACAATCTACAGTTTAATTAAAGTTAAGTTTCAAACTAGCTTTAATAAAACTGAGGGGAAATATATAAATGACAAAATGTCGCATTTCACCTGTAACTGGAAGTCATCAGTGCCAACAGCTAAAAGCTAAGAAGAAATCTAAGGTCGAGATCAATTAATCACCTAAATCACGTGAGCTAAAGTCACGAGGTAGCAACTCAATTATATGAACATAATTACAGTTATCAGGTTTATAAAGCTGGAAGCAGAGATGTAAATTGTTCGAGATATAGAGATACTTAGATATAGGAGATCCATATTTCATAGCTGGAAGAGTAGAGTTACATGTACCTGACAAGATAAGCAGTTGAAAAGGCTGTAATATGCAAGAGTACAGATCAAATGTCTAGTAAGATGCGAGAAATGTAAATTGGTATGTTAGGTCCCTAGTAGATATGTGGAATGGAATTTTTCCCCACTGATCACATAATAAACATGTGAATCATCTCTTGTATATATAGGAAGTGAGGCTCATTTTATAGACAAAATACATTCTGATCAACAAACGGAATCTTAAACTTCTCTTTTGATTATTTTTTTCTCCTCTGCTCCTTTGGTTCAACTCCATTAACAAGTATCCAAACCCCAATTATAGATTCTAGATTCTAAATTCTTATACAGTATTGGTAAACTATCTGAGCAACTCAATCTGTAACCTAATCTAAACTTTGTGAAGGTACGAATCCTGACCAAAAAATAATTAATGATGCTAGGTCTTTTATCAATATGATGAATGAATTAGAGAGATACATGGTAGAATTGTGATGATATTACTTCTTAGTGTATCAAGGTAAAACATCCAGAACACCAAGAACACCTTAAATACAAAATAGATCATCTTTTTTCGCCAAAAACATGTAAAACACCTCAAGAACAATAATTTTTAATAAAGATATCTAGGTTCGAACTATAACGGTGAAGGACAAATCTGAACTCATGTATATTTTTTATGGTTCAAATCTTTTTTGTACAAATTTTATGAACAAAAATAGTTTCGTACATCAATCATGTCAAATGCTCTGAATATAATAATAATAAAACATCACATAACTATGCTCAGAATTTTTTGCTTAAAAACCTTAGCACCTTCACTTTTATTTTTATATTTGATACCTTATATTATTATTTTTAATTAACTTATTCAGTAAGGATCATGGAAACGCCATAGGAAGAACTGCAATTCATAAGAGGAAACAAAAGTCTAAATAAAGATGCCCATGATTAAACTCGAAATAAAGGCAACAAAATTAGGTTCGAACTTGTTTGTTTAGAAAACCTTCATAAATTTTGATTTTTGTTTTGAAATTTGAGACCTTATGCTCAATCAATCATAATTGATTCAATAATGATCCAAAATGGACAGATTATAGCTCCGCGGAAACTTCATTAGGTGAACTACATAAAAATAAACTAAAGTACAAATCAATCTCTAAGATTTTCATAGTTGGGTTAAAACTAAGGACAAAGTACACATTATATTTAATGATTATATTAGAGCACTGCCGGTTGAACCCACAAAGCGTTGATGTGTCAAGTTTGGTTGTCAAGTTTAGTTCCAAAACTCAAAGTCGCTTGAGTAGATTACTAAAGTCAACTTCGTTAGGTTAGACTAGGCACATAGGAATATAAAAACTTTTTCCAGTTACTCTTGAAGACCTGAAGACATATTGAAGACAAAACGAAGACATCATCCTTCAGTTCAAGGTTAGTACTACAAAACTTGATTTATTCCATTTCTATTATTCATACAAGTTTGTTATTGAAAAAAAAATACTATAAGAAGTTATGTTTGTTAAAATGATGTTAGTATTGGTGACTTGTTTACAGTACATCTGAGTAAAGTATCAAAAGGTTATATATACTTAGTTGCTTCGACAACTTGAAAGTATATGGAGTTACAAAAAATAATTTATCTATAGACTTTGTTGTTATTATTTAGCGAGCAGAAAAATATACAGAAAGAGAAAATATTTTCAGTCGAAGAAGAAGAAGAAGAAGACAAACTACACCCAAGAACAGTCGCAAGAAAACCGTTACTTAATATTTATAATTTTGCCACGACTTTAGTCAGTCGTTTATTTGATAGTATTTCCTTTCCATTCTTCCTCTTTAGCAACACAAAAAACACAGTTTGCAATGTTTATTTCCGTATCTATTTTTTCTGTGTTATTTTTATTTTTCTCTTCTTGTAAACACTTTGAGCTATGAAAAAATATTTTTAGAGAGTGTTTGATATGAGGGGCTAAACCTCATTACTGAGGCAAGGAAGCCATTATTCCAATAATAAAGTAGTAATATCTATTTAATCATTTTTTGCAATTCTTTTTATGATTATTTGCATTGAATTAAAATTGATTATATGATTTTTGTTAACTAGTTGTGATTTCTTTTGATGGTTCATGCTTAGTCTAGGGATCTTGATGTTCCATGATTCTGATTTACAACTATTATTTTGAAAATCTACTTATTGGCAATATTTTAGAATCAATTTGAATCCTAGGAGTTGCATAATTATTAATATTGAATCACTTAAAAATTGGTTAATGGTGGAATCCTTTGTCTCATTCTTCTCTATAATCTTGATATCATCTTTTGATTAAGTTTTCTATTTTAGTATTAGAATGTAAGTCTAAAAAGAATCTTCACAAGTCTTAGAGAACGAACTATTTTTATCACTTTTCTGAAATGATCAAGTTTTTGGCGCCGCTGCCATGGACTTATTTTTAGGTTGGAGTTTTAGATTTATTTTAGTTTTTAGGTTTAGTTTTTTTTAAAAATTTTATTCTTTTGTTCTAATTTACGTTTTTGGGCATTTATCTTTTTGATACAGGTTTTGGATCGAAAAGAAAGTTGAGCCAAAAAATTTGGTGATTAATTAAAGACTTGGAGTCAAAGATAAAGATAAAGAGAAAAAACTGGAAAAAGAAGACAAAGTTTTTAATTTTTTTAATTTTTAGGGTTTATTTCTTTTAATTTTTAGAAAAACTGTATTAAGAAAAAAAAATGTAATTTTTCTTTTATTTTTAGACATTTTGGACACTTTGGGAGATTTTCGGATATTATTAGGGAAAATTGGAAATATGTCCCGGTATTTACCCATACATTTGAGGATCTTTCCACTGACGGCTGCAATTAAGGAATATATCCCAGCCATCCATTTCAACCGTTAAATGATTAATATCCGCATGTGTGGGTTTACATTGTTCCCAATTTTACACTTCTACCCTTAGCTAGATCTTATTGTCCGATTAGAAGAGTGGAGACACTTGTTAGATCCTACGGTCTTATAACAAAAGTATGGACACGTGTTAAGATGTAACAGGTTCATATGGCACGTGCATGTAGTGTAGTTATCTTCTTTTGAGAAGAGAAGTCAAGAGAAAGGAAAAGAAATCTCAGAGAGAAATCGAGAGGGAGACAGAGAGAAATCGAAAGATCGAGAGACAGATATGATTAAGTGAAGGTTGTGAAATCAACCTTCTCACTGTTTAGTGTGTGTTATTGTTTGCAAGAAGAAATCACAACTTTTAGTTCTTATCATCAAACTTTCTCAAATCAACATCATGGTGACTGAAAACAGGTAGATTCATCAAACCCATTTCTTTTTTTGTGTGTATCTCACATCTATTGTGTTCAATTTTCGTTTAATAACAACTATAAATTTAGGGTTTATTTGAAATTGATTTTAAGGTTTTATGATTTGGGGATTTTTTTTGAAACATGAAATTTGTTGATGAAATGACATGTATTATTGTTAGTCAATGTTTATTCACTGGTTATATCACATCTATGGTGTTTAATTATTTATTTTTTGTTTGTTTGTTTTTTTCTGCAGGTGTGTATGATCTAAACCTGGGGTGAGATTTTGTTTGGAAGAACGGTTAAGTTTTCTTTGGTATGTGATCTAACTTTGCTTTTTGATTCTGATTTAGGTTTTAACTTTTACGTGATAGATTTTTTAGTTTATATAGATCGATTTGACCTTTGGAGAAAATTTTGATTTTGATTTAGGTTTGTTTAGTCTTGTGAACTGTTGAATTAGTTTGAAATTTTTTTGATTCATATGTGGATTGGTGATTATGATTCTATTATTTTAGTTGATGTTATTGTGAAATTGATTGAGTTTTTATGTGATTTCTTGATTTTAATCATGTTATTGTGTAATTGATTTGTGGAGTGTGGTTACAGGTTACTAGCTGATAAAGAACTTGAGTCACTTCTACAACTTTTGGAGTTTGGGTGGTTATTCCTTCACCTCATTCTCTCCTTGTTGTGAGTATCTGTTGTACATTATTATATTTGAAAAACTTTAAAGTTTTTGAATATTGAGATCTAGTTTTGTTTTGTTGATTGATTTGGGTATTTCGGGAAATGTTGGATTAACCTTCAATGAGGGAGATTTGAAGGAAGTCAATGAGAAGTGTCTAAGTACAAGGTTTGTTAGCTGGGTATTTTTTTAGTTTGGATTTGATGTTTAGACTGGAAGTACCTGTTTATGGTTTATTAAAATGCTTGTTGAAGTTATACTTTCGAGTGTAAATCCATGAATAGCACAACAAAAACTAGTTACTCTAATATGATATTCAGAATCCCTTGTCCAGATGTTTGTTTACTTTCTCTACTATGTAGTTTAAACCAGATATACTTGTTTATGATGATTGAGATTATTGTTGAGATCAAACTCTGTCGGTAATAACTTACAATTGGTTTCACTACTTATGGCGCTAGGTGGCGTCTTCTTCACAAAATTCGATATTTTCAATTAATAGTATATGATAATATCGTTGAGTACATTAGGATAATTTTTTCCTTGACAGATTGATGGCTAAACTTATCTTTGCATCTGGACATCATTAATAGGATGCAGTATGGTGAGCACCGTGGTGCCGCATTTGGACTTGTTGGGGTAGTCAAAGATTTTGGAATCACATCTTTGAAGAAATATTGTTGTCTCTGTGATGCCTTAAAGTGACGATAGCCATCGTTGGAGTTGTACCTTAAGAAGAAGATAGCTATCGTTGGGGTTGTACCTTAAGAAGAAGAAAGATACTTCTGCGGTATTATAAGATTTATCTTGGTTCATAGGTTCAAAGACATTCTTTCTCCTCATAAAGGTTGTAGTGACAAGAATATTTTCTGATTGTATCATGGAATTTCAGTTGCATGCTGGTATAGCGGAAGTTGCTGCTGCAAAGGCACAAATGTTTGTTAACAAACCTGATGGAAGTATGTCATTCATATGCAATCATTTTGCTTAAGAAACTTGTGTATTGTGACTTTTATATAAAACAAATGGATTTCTAGACACTTGACTTCTTATGAAACACATGGATGGTTGCCTTTGTTTAATTTTCAAATTCAGACAATATTAGTACTTAGTTTGTTTTCAAAATGTGCACATAATTCACAACAGGTCCAAGAAAGAACCATTAGCATAACAGTCACAAGTTTTTTTGTAATTTTTTCAAAACTAAAGGGTAATAAGGTTATTTTAAGAATATTAAGGTTTCTTACACTTGCAAAAATTCGAAAAAAAAATTGTCCATCGGATCGTAGATGACACTGTCGATAATCTACAATTTGGGACCTATGGAAATCAATTTTAAATGACAGGGGTATTTTTATCCGTATTTGGCATGTGAAGCTTCACACATGTGCGTTTTTGATCATTTAATGGTTTAAATGGATGGCTGTGACATATCCCTTAATTCTGACCGTTACAAGACATATCCTCAACTAAGGCATAAAATCCGTGACATATTCCAAATTATCCCATATTATTATTATTTTGAAACCCTACTGAAGGGTAACATTAAATATAAGTTGCACATGGAAGGATGAAAATTACGATATTTTATTAGCCCCTTGGGTTCGTATACTGAGACAGGAGTCAGTGGCCCATGTAGACTTTAGTGGTTCATCGCCCGTCTGGAACGAGAGGTCAAACTCGATCACCCACGAATCTCCTGCTAGTGGGTTAATTGTATTCCTTCGTTTCAATGTATGTTGAGGAATGAATACCGACTTTAATTTCTAGTAAAAGGCAAGAAATGGCCTTACAAGATAAGGGTTCGGATTCCATCACCGTATCCTTTTTGCCCGCTTTAGGAACACGTTACCAAACACGAATCTAAACCTAAAATTTGACTAGAAAGAAGACCGATAGGGTAACGAGCTTATTCAACCCGAGGAAACGTGCCAAAAAAGTAGTGTTATTCAAGATCCTAATAGTTTATCATGATTCTCTTCGATTGATTTACTTTGTTTGGATCGTTCCAAGAGGTTTGCTAAAAATGTAACTAGTTGCCTTTTGGAAGAATAGAAGCTACTTAGAAAGAATCTAAGTGGAACCTTTATGCTTTTTGTTTGCTAGATTCATTAAGATTGATTTGGTTGAGTCAGCCTTGCTTGTGTTTGTTTATAATTCCCTTCCAATTAGGATTTTTTTTAGTATTTCTAGTGTATGCCAAGACCGCTCGAGACCGTTAGCGAGCGTGCTTGGAGAAGAGATACTCTAGGTCATTTGATTAGTGAAAAGCATAGTAGTTCTGTTTCTGAAAAATGAGGATCTTGAAGACTCTTATCCAGAGAGCCCTGTTTTTAGAAACTTTAATTTTGAAAACTTGACATAGTTTGAAGAATTTACCCTTATTCCTTTGATAGTGCCAAAAATAAAAACTTTAAAAGCTTTGTTGAATCCCACTAGGACTACTCGTCCATCATGTATCAAGCTAGCTGCAAACGAAGCAAACTATAAGTTGAAACCTGGAAACATACATATGCTCTCAATATTCTTGGGAAAAGAAAATAAAAACCACTACTTTCGCATTAGGGAGTTTGAGGAAATTTGTAGTACCCTTAAGAATTCAAAACCTGACTGATGAATCATTGGTACTTAGGTTGTTTCCTTTTTCCCTGAGAGACAAGGCCAAATTATGGTTATATAGTTTGTCATCTGAGTCTATCGAAACATATGAACAACTTACGTCTGCCTTTTTCTCGAAATTTTTCCCTAAGCACAAAACATCATCTATTAGACAATATATTTGCACATTTGTACAACAAGAGGGAGAATCTTTGTATAGGTATTTGGAGAGGTTCAGTGATTTACTTATACAATGTTCTAATCATGGCCTAGAAAAGGTAAGGCTAGTCTAGATCCTCTATGAAGGGTTATATTATCCAACGATGACCATGGTTGAGTCTTTGTGTACAAGTGAGTTTGAAAATAAAACTGTTGATGCCCTTAGTAGGCCGGCCGCCCTACCTAAACGATGCAATGGCATTTTGAAAGAAATCCCTGAAAAAACCCAACAATGGGAATGTAGTAGGGAACCCCAGAGAATTTTTTTACTGAACAGAGGTAATGTCAATGGGTTAGATGGAACTTTTGAATTAGATTCCAAAATTGTAGCAATTGAAAAAAGGATATCTTTAGAGTTAAATTAATCTATTTGTGGAATAGAACCAAACAAGTCAGTTTGGGAGGGACATACCGAGGAAGGGCAAGATCATGCTCTTTACAATAACACTAGATTTGATAACCTTCAAAGGTTTGACCCAAATTTAGAAACCTATAATCTTGGTTGGTGAAACCATCATAACCTTTCCTGGTCTAAGGGCCATAATCAAGGTCAGTCTAGTAATTCTCAGGTTCTCCCAGTTTTTGGCTATACTAAGAATCCTTCAGGACCATTACAGTTTCAGAACCCTTCAGATAAGAAGATCGTGAGTTTAGAAGAGTCTCTCAACATATTAGCTCAGAACACTAAGGCTAACACTCAGGCTATTTCCAATTTACAAATCCAGGTTAGTCAAATAAAAGAGTCTTTGAAAAAGAGAGAAAAGGGTTAAGTTTCCTAGTCATACATAACTCAACCCTCGAGGAGTTCATGAAGTAACTTCTGGTGAGAAGTCATCAAATCATATGAATGCAATTAAAACCCTTTAAAACGGTAAAGTGGTAGATATTAACATAACCATGCCTGATAGTGAACATGTTGTAGTTCACTCTTCTAAGCCAGTAGCTGAAGAGAATGATAAAGTCTCTAAATAGTCCAATGTGGTTCCTTCTAAGCCCGATTTTTTTTCCAGAGCCCATTCCCATAACTTGTAGTTCCAACAAAGAAGGAGTCAAATTTTAATGATATATTGAAGATTCTTAAGCAAGTCAACATCAATTTTTTCTTTATTAGATGCAATTAGGCAGATTCTTACTTATGCCGATTTCCTTAAGGATCTTTGTACGTGAACGCAAAAGCTTAGTGTACATAAGAAAGCCTTTTTATCTAGCATGTAAGTTTGATTATCCAGAACAACACAAATCCTAAGTACAAAGACCCAGGTTCCTCTACCATTTCTTGCACACTAGGTAACTACCTTGTAGAGAAAGCGTTACTTGACTTAGGAGCCATTGTGAGCTTACCTCAGTACCACGTGTACTTCCAGCCAGGACTTGGTGAAACCTACCATATAACACTTAAGTTAGCTAATAGGTATGTGAAAATTTCTCGTGGTATTATCGAAGATGTTCTTATTAAGGTTGATAATTTTATTTATCCAGTTGATTATATTGTTCTAGATACCCAACCTGTCCTTGACCTAGGAAACCAGATACCTATGATATTAGGTCGCCCATTTTTAGCTACATCCAATGCAATTATTAACTGACAGAATTGTATTATGAATTTATCTTTTGGTAATATGACTATTGAGCTGAATATTTTCAATGTTAGTAAGCAACCCCCTAAGTTAGATGACACGCGCATTGAAGAGATGATGATAGAAACTTTAGTTCAGAAGTTATTACCAAACATCTTATCCAAAGATCCATTAGAGAGTTTTCTATCCCATTTTGGCTTAGATTTTAACGATGATAACACCATTGATCAAGTGAACGCTCTGTTAGACTCTACCCTCGATTTAGATACTCATAGATGGAAAGCTAAGTTCGAACCACTACCATTTTCTAATTTTATCTTAATTCTTTCTTTAGAAGATCCTCCTAAGTTGGACTTCAAAGCATTACCAGATACTCCAAAGTATGTGTTTTTAGGCCCATTTGAGACTTTGCATGTGGTTGTAGCTTCTGACTTGGATAATGATCAAGAAAGTAGGTTAGTGACCGTACTTCAAGACAATATGGAAGCTTTAAGGTGAACCATAATAGACATTAAGGGTATAAGTACAACTGTTTGTATGTATCAGATTCATTTAGAGGATGACGCCAAACCTTCTAGGGAGATGCAACGTCGACTTAACCCTAACATGAAAGAAATAGTTAGAACTGAGGTGCTTCAGTTGTTAGATGCGGGTATTATCTACCCCATTCCAGACAGTAAGTAGGTCATCCCCATTCAGGTTGTTCCCAGAAATCAGGTATCACTGTAGTCCGGAATGAGAACAAATAGTTAATCCCAACCTGAGTGACCATGGGATAACATGTCTATATTGACTACAGAAAACTGAACAAGGTCGCAAGGAATGACCACTTTACCCTTAATTTCATCGACCAAATGTTATAGCGATTGTCTGCACATAGTCATTATTACTTTTTAGTTAGCGTTTTTAGTTATAATCAAATTGTTATTACCCCAGAAGACCAAGATAAAACAACATTTACTTGTCCCTTTGGTACCTTTGCATATAGACGCATACCTTTTGGGTTGTGTAATGCACCCACTACTATTCAGCGTTGTATGATGAGCATATTTTTTGACATGATAGAACGGTTTTTAGAGGTTATTATGGATGATTTTTCAGTATTTTGGTCATCTTTATATGAGTGCTTGCATCATTTTGACATTAGTGTTGACTAGGTGGAAGGAAATAATTTAGTGCTTAATTGGGAAAAATGTCATTTCATGGTTCGATCAAAAATTGTTTTAGGGGATATCGTATTTTCTAAGGGTATAGAGGTAGACAAAGCCAAAGTTGACCTTTTTAAGACTTTACAGGTTCCCGAAACCGTAAGAGATATTAGGTCATTCTGAGGGCATGCAGGTTTTTATTTTCGATTCATTAAGGATTTTAGCTTGATTTCTAGACTTCTTTGCAACCTGCTTGCAAAATATGTTAAGTTTGTCTTTGATGATGCTTGTTTAGAGGCTTTCGAGAAGCTTAAGACTTTGCTCACTACTGCCTCTATTGACCAGGCACCTAACTGGAATTTACCCTTTGAAATCATGTGTGATGCTTCAGATTATGCTATTGGTGTTGTTTTAGGACAGTGAGAAAACAAATTATTGTATGTGATTTACTAAGCCAATAAAAACCTAAATGATGCCCATCTGAACTATACTACCACAGAGAATGAACTGTTAGCCATTTTTTTGCCTTGAATAAGTTTAAATCGTATCTTTTAGGTTTTAAGGTTATAGTCATTACTGATCATGTTGCTTTGAAGTATCTTCTGTCAAAGAAGGATACTAAACCTAGATTGATTAGATGGATTTGTCACAAGAATTTTCTCTAGACATTAGAGAAAAAAAGGGTGATGAATATGTAGTACCAGACCACTTTTCTAGGCTTGTTGTTGATTCCCATGATGATTCCCCTCTTGTAAGAGATAGTTTTCCTGGTGAACAACTTTTCCTTGTTTCCCGATCACTTTGGTTTGCAAATATTGTGAATTATCTTATTACTGGTCGAATGCCTCAAAATTGGGGTAAACAAGATCGTTATAATTTTTTAGCCGAGGTAAATCATTTCTATTGGGACGATCCTTATCTGTTTAAGTATTGTCTAGATCAAATTATCAGGAGATGTGTACCTGAGATTGACTAGACCAGTATTATTTCCTTTTGACGTGATCATGCTTGTGGGGGTCATTTTAGTGATAAGAAGACTCCTGCTAAGATATTGCAGTGTGGATTATACTGGCCTTCGTTTTTTTTAAAGACACCTATAGTAATTGTGTTGCTTGCGAGCGTTTCCAAAAGTTAGAAACCATTTCTTGTAGAAATATGACGCCTTGCAACCCTATTTTAGTTATTAAGGCCTTTGATGTGTGGGGCATTGATATTTATGGGTCCTTTTCCTATTTTTTTTTTGTTATTTTTACGTTTTTTCTAATGAACATAAAATTAACTAATATCTTTGTAAGAACACACTAATATTTTTACACTTTTGCAAGAAATGGTTGTTATTTTTTTTGGGATTTTGATAACAAAATTAACCTTCGAACTAAACTCAAACCCAATTCACAACTTTACTACCACACCCGGTATCACTCGAACCTTTGTTTTTTTTCTAATGAACATTCAAATCTGTCAACTTAAATTTTTAGGTCTAGTGCAATTCATATTAACACCTTTATTCCAAGTGGCGGAACCACAGGTGGGATAGACATAGCTCTAGCCCCCCTCCCCTCCCAAAATTCTTATAATCCCAAATTATCCCTTAGTTTCCTTTGTATTTCACCATTAATCCTCTAGTTTTTGTATGTTAGAACCCGCATTTCTTGAGTTTTTATATTTTAGTCCACCAATCATATAAAAAAAACTTTAGTCCCCCAAAACTGAAACCTGGTTCCGCCACTGTTTATTCCTCAAATTCTGAAACCAAATTGTTGCTTTGTCAGAAGCTTAATTTATTACATTAAGCTACAAAAATTGAAATTTTAGTAATCGAAATTAACCGTTCTCAATCTGCTGCTAGGAAGGTATTGTGGTCTATCTATTTCTTCTTATTTTTGTTTGTTAATACCCTCACTACATCTGATATTATGCCGTGAAATTCAATTTGATGAACGACAACAAATATCCGATTCATGTCGCTTATATTAAAGTTATTTTTTTGGCTTTTGATGATTAAAAAATATAACAAGTAAGGTTGTATATAAGGTGTTTGATCTATTGCTTCAATGAGTACTGTTGCCATTAGTGAATATTCCAATGATTGATTACTCATTAGGTTGGCTTGAATCAGCTGGTGTTGAAGAAGTGTTTGTGTTTTGTTGTGCAGATTCTAAAAAAATTATTGATTACTTGGATAAAAGAATGAAAATTTTGGACCTGTATTTGTGTTTATAGTATTTTTGCATGGTGTATTTAAACATTGGCCTGCATTTCTAATAATCTGGGTGCTTCGTGTTTTGGTTTTTGTAGATTCATGGAGATTTTGTGCTTATAGGTGGTGATACTGTAAGTAACATGTATGTTACACAAGCATTACAAGACACAACCTTATTCTCATAAAACCTTCTTCTTTGACTCACAAACTAGACTTGGTAATGATGATTTGGTTATGGCTATTGATCCTAATACGTAAGAGCTTCTGTATTATGAGGATAAGATTGATGCTGCGGATGGGATGGTTGCTCCTGATAAGGGATTTCTTCTTGATAATCTTGTTGTTAAATTGCACAATAACAAAAAGGTTCCTTCTTTGTATCACTTATTTTCTTATACTTATGGCTTATTTTTATTATTGTTAAGCTGAAACTTTGATACAGAGAAGCAAAAAGACTTGATATATTCAACATAACTTAGGCTGTATAAGGGGTTGTCATTTCATGAGAGATAACTCGTTTCCAAACTAATGGCGTGCCAATCTCAATGTTTTCAAATCTGCACCTATTATTTTATTTTATTTTTATTTTTTTTTTTGTTTTTAACCAAACAAATTTTTTTTCTTGTGTTGTTTGCAGGATTTCTATATCTGATTGTGATAGTCACAGGTAGCTTTCCTATTGATTGTGTATTTCTTCTAGTACAATGTTTAAAAGAATAAAACCATGTGCAAACTTCCAAATTGTGATATGTAGGAATACTAACACCCTTTTTTTTCTTACCATGTAGGACTGTTGTTGAATTTTTGGCTTTTGCGCTGGTGCCTTGTTGTTCTGCACATCACCTAAACACTAAAAAATAGAAAAAGATTACTCCTAATTGAACTGGGTTAGTATTTTTATGCATAATCTTTAATGATTGTATAAGTATTTGTGTTTAGGAATAAAAATACTAACTCAACTTCAGCCAGAGAAACATGACATAACCATTTATGGACTGCATTTGTGAGAAATTACACGTTGATACAACTTTTTGTCTATTTGGCGCCACACACGTTTAAGTTTCCTATCCACAGATACTTTTTGTCTCAGGTATTTTCTAATTCAGTTCTTATATTTGGATGACTATCTCTTGGTTTGTCATGATTGTACACTTTCCTCTATTTGCATAAGTAATCATGTTCTGTATATAAAATTTGATAACAAGGCATACATGTCACCTAGTTTGCAAGTAAGTTGAACTTCAATTGATAGTGTACAACTGCATTTGCAGGTTACCCGAACTTGAACTATCACACGTTTGACTTGTTTTTTAAACATGACAAATGGAAACTATATTTTAGAGTATTATAGTGTAATATGTCTCACTTGAATACTTATTCAAAAAATTATTAATTTTTCTGGAACATGATCATAATAATGTATTACATTCTGAAATAAATATGAAAGTTCTCTTCTAATATAACTTCATGTTCGTCATTTTTGATATTTGTTATTTCTCGTAATTGCTCGATAGATTGCAATTCTCCTCTCATACAGGCCTAACCATTTCTTTTCATAGTCCGTCAAGATCTTTTCATCAAAAGTGCATGATGGATACAGATGAATCAGTGCATTTGGTTCCATCTGTAGACTAATAAAATGATCACCATTAACATAACCCATAAAGATGATTTTATTCTTTGTCTTAGTATAAGGTTTGACATGGTTTGGCACAAAAGTCATGCTCTATTTCTTACTGTAATAACCCACAACCGTGGTAAATGTCTCAGATATAACGAAACCATCCTCTGGTATCATCATCCAATACTTTCCATTCATATGAACTGCGCGATTAGGAAAATCCACACTAGTCATCAACTTCTTAAATCTTTCTATGTCCACATTGATTTATATACTTTTTCCAACTTCTCTAGGTGCTTAACCATTTCATCCCGCACATATTTCCATGGTGCTTGCTCATTGTTCTTATGAAACTTTAGTTGTTTAACCGCAACCCAATAACCACAATGTCCATCTGCTTCGACATCTTCGGTATCATTTACAAATGGTTGTATTTCTACGGGAAGTTGCTCCAAGTAAAAATCGTTAGTCCGACCAGTAGATGCTGATTTGGTTTGTGGTACTGGTGTTGTACAAATATTTTTTGGATCATGCACCTTTAGAGCGACTTTGACATGCTCAAACTCAGATAGTTCTCTTTTTGTGGATTTATTCTTCAATTGATGCAACTTTGTCGGTCTACCATGCTGCACTTCTAAAATTTTCGTCTCTTTAAGGTAAGTGGTTTCTGGATTCTAAATTACCCTAAGTGCAGACTGCATTATAATTCTTTGGGTGTCGGTTGTACTATCCCACTTTGCATATATTCCTTGCATTTCAGGTAATTCATTAAACTCTTTGGTTGTTCTGTTTTTTGCAGGAGGGGTAGTAGAAAATTGAATCCAGAATGCATCGATGCACTTAGGGGTATCAGACCATGAAAAACTTCAAATTCACACAACATATGTGCACAAGGTGGCCCGTTGGGTTCAAAGAAGCACGCACCCACATCTTGTAATGATTGAACCATGCTAGTGGACTCGTCCTAATTCTTCACACAAAAGTCGCAATCCCATGTGCGACACACTGTTTAGAAACATCATCAACATTGGTTGTTTTATAAAGTCATGCATAGTTCTTGTTATGCTCTATTCAAAATCAGCGTCAATCTTTACCAAATTGTCTTCATACTTCTGGTGAACACTATACCAACAAGTAACAAAGGAACCTTGTGATGTACCAAGATATAGTTTAAGTGTACCATGAGTACTCTCATCCCTGCTTGTTGCAACATTGTTGTAATATTTGATCTTGTTGGTCCAAGCACAAACTAACTTGTCCTTAAACTTATTCAACCAAGTTTTCATCACATATTGCACTCCGTTATTGTACTTTGGAGACCAGTTGGCACAAAATACTTGATACCGACACAAAATACTTGATACCGGTTACGGTAATCGTCTTTAGTTAATGACCAAGTAAGGGCCTTCCAATCATCCATAAATTTATCAAACATTTCTTTTTTCTTCTTTAATTTCCTTTGTTTTATCTACTTTGATACCATTAACCTTCTCTTCATTTGCCCCAACACTTCCCTTGTTCTCCTCATCTGTCTTAACATCATTTTTGCTCCCCTCGGCCATTTTTGTTGTAACTTGAAAGTGTTTTGTACAATGGGCAAATACATTCTTACCTATATGCCAAGTGTAGTGGTGATGAGATGCTGTTGTAAATATATATTCCACTGTATTAATTAAACCACTATCTGCATTGGTTACAACTATGGGCGGAATCTCATTATCCCGGTAGAGATGCTTGACACATTCTAAGGCCCATACGTAATTTTTAATTTTTTCTCTGCTCATAAAGGCAAGTGATGGAACAATGGCAACTTATATTTATTGGTTTGTAAGTGTTATTAAGTAAAATAAACTTACGGAAACACTGCGCCATCAAAACATATTTGGGATGAACAAAGAAAAGATTTGTAACCCCTTTCGTTTTAGAATCAAATTTGTAGTCGACGGTGTATTTATGTTCTTCCGCAAGCTTCATAAATATTTGCATGGTTGATCTCCATTTATTTCAGTTATATTTTAGTTTAGCTCTAGCATTGTAAATGGTTCTCATAGTACAATAGCTATTGGGGTTAGCTTCTTTAAAATACGAAGAATCATCCGAGGTATATTTCCGTCTTTGGTCATGTCTTCCACTATCTTAGTTTCTTATTTTGTCAATCTTGCTACAAATGCGTGTCATGTGAGTTTGTTCGGGAGTGCATGATTATGGATGCCACACTCAACAAGAAGGTGTCATTTACTATTTTCTTTACAAAGAGCACTTAACATAAATAAACACCCACAATTTCTTAGTACCACACTGTCTTTTCCTCTTCATCGGGATCTTCGATACATGTTTTTTACCCTTGTGACTGAGGAAAACACCACTTCTTTCATATTGCATCTCAACATACGATCATTTTCCATTTCCGTCGGAATTTTTATCCCTTGATGACTTGCAAACAACCACACAGTTCTTTTTTTTACCTTTTTCCATGCACCATTTTTGGATGGCATATTTGGAATCAAACACCTACATAGACCAAGGCATACTTATATCCCTGTATTCAATTCAAATGACTATATTCAAGTAAAACTAGTGAAATATATACAACATACCTTTTCGGTTGTAAAGAATTCGGTTAAGTCAAAATTAGAAGAGATTGCCCTAGGACTTCCTCCATCACACCTAAACAATATTTATTAAAAAACTTGTCAGGAAACAAGGAATAAAACCATGAGTTTCTTTACGTAGATATGTACTGTTTTTCTTAGAGATGTCAAAAATAAAATCACTTGGGTGAGTTTAAGATCGAGTTTAATACCTTATTATTTAGTTCATCTTCTTCGTCTATTGTATATGCTTATTCTTGTAGATTTTCTTCTTCATATTGTTCTTCTATGTCTTCAGAGTGAAACTCTTTCATACTTGGAGAAACGATTTGATCATCTATCGATTCCGGATTCAATAATAATAATTCATCGTCCATTGTCATTGATTTATTATCACTCCAATGCATCTCATTCCAATCAAATTCATCTTCATCATCCATATTGCTTCGATTGTTCACGGACGGGAGAAATTTTCTTATTGTTATTTAGGTGTTTTTTTTTTGACGTCTGATAGCCTAGGTAATATTATTAGGAAACGCCAGGGACAAAAAAACAACAAAAAACATATTTTTTGGGGGGGAAAGACAATTTTTTATCTTTCCCCTTTTGATTTGAAGTCAAACCAAATATACCGAGGTCAATCGGTTTCTGCTTTCCCCCTCAACGATTCAGTTTTTCCAATAACAACATACCTTTCGCAATCGACCGTTTATGCTCTTGATGAAGAAATATGGCATTACTCATAAAGTAGCCACCCTATACCACCCACATACTAGTGGTAAAGTAGAGGTTTCCAATAGGGAGATTAAACATATTTTAGAGAAAACAGTTAATCCTAATAGGAAATACTGGTCTTTGAGGCTTATTGTTGCCTTATGGACTTATCGTAATATGTTCAAATCCCCATTGGAATATCACCTTATCGTCTGGCTTTTGTCAAGGCTTGTCACATGCCCGTCGAGTTAGAACACATAGCATATTGGGATATAAAGCAGTTTAATTTTTCACTTGATAAGGTAGGAGCTTACAGAAAGTTCCAACTCAATTAGTTGGAAGAGAAGAGATTCAAAAAGATGCATATGATAGTGCTGGGAAGTATAAGAGAAAAATGAAACTTGTGCATGATAGAAATATTTTAAGAAAATCATTTTCTCCAGCTCAAAAAGTTCTTATGTATGATACTCGTTTGCATCTATTTCCCAGAAAGTTACCCTCTCGGTGGACCGGTCCTTTTGTTGTCCGCACTACTTTTCGCCATGGTGTTATTAAGATTAAGACTCAAAATATTAGAAGTCCTTTCAAGGTTAACAGTCAAAGATTGAAACCATTTTGTAGAGCCTTTTCCTACTGATGATATTGAGGAGGTCCCTATTTACCTTGATTGACCATCAAGGTTGTTTAGTGTACATATGTAGGCTTTTTGATTTTTGTAGGTTTTTGTTATTCGTTTTTAGGTTTTTATTTGCTGTCTCATTCTCCGTAGATGGATTGTTATGCTTCACCCAATTACTATTTTTCTGACTTACCTCTTTACTCCTCTATTTACCTATCTTTTGGTACTGCTCTTTAATATAAACATTGAGGACAATGTTAAATTTAAGTTTAAGGGGTAAGAGAGAAAGTTTTAGTGCAATAATAAAACTCCAAAATTTTGAAGCTTGAGAACAATTCAGGATGACACTAACCATTATAATTAGATGGAAACATAACTCTTATCTATGGGAACTGGTGTGCCCAGCTAAATGGTCTATTCATAAAAGGATACCTAGCTCAGGTGTTAGAGATAACATGATATTCGTCACCATATCTCGTAGCCAATCCTGACCATATCACTTTTTGATTTTCTTTTTGTAATTTTATGTGTTTCTCTAAGTGATTTAGTGGGACCCTAGTATTGCCGTTTGTCAACGCTGGGAGGAAGTAGAGTAATTGAAATCAAGCCTCATTATTATATTTTATTTAGACAAAAAAAAATCAAAAAATTATATTCAATTAATAAATCAACGTTGGGGCCTTTGTATATACCAGTTGTCGATAGTAGTATTAGGATTAAGAAAAGTGGGGGCGCATCTCAATCCATTAGTATTCATCTTGGCACTGACATTTATTCAGAGAGAGAAAATATTTTAAGTCGAAGAAGAAAACAGACAGAGTATACCCAAGAACAGTCGCAAGAAAACCGTTATTGAATCTTTATAATTTTGCTACAACTATAGTCTGTCGTTTATTTAATAGTGTTTCCTCTCTAGCAACACAGAAAACACAGTTTGCAACTTATTTCCGTATCTGTTTTATGTGTTATTTTTATTTTTTATTCTTGTAAACACTTTGAGCTATGAAAAATTATTTTGAGAAAGTGTTTGATATGAGGTTCTAAACCCCATTGTTGAGGCAAATGAGGAAGCCATTATTCCAATAATAAAGTGATAATTTATATTTATTTAATTTTCATAATATTTTTTATGATTATTTACATTGAATTAAAATTGATTATATGATTTTTAACGACTAGTTCCTCCATTTCAAAATGATAGGTAAGGTTACTATATTTGGGTATATTAAAAAGATAGGTTTGTTTCCATAAATGGAAAGTTATATGTTTTAAGATTACTACTTTGCACATATGGGGGCCACTTCTCTCTTCAATTTTTATTATTTAAACACAAGGGGACCACTTCTTTCCTAGGGACAAACAAGGAAAAAACTGTAATGACCCGACCTTCCACCGATATTGTACCCACTTAGCCACTGCGGTCATCCGGCAGTGTGGGGTTTTCTACGGGAACCGCTGCGGTCATCCAGCAGCAGCTTCCTGGGAGGTCACCCATCCCTGGATTACTCCTGCCCGAGCACGCTTAACTGCAGAGCTTTTTTCCAATTCTGAGCCAGTTATGCTGAAAATGCCTCGGTGTTAAGAAAGGACAAACCATTACCTATATTCCATTCGGCGAACCCTACCTGCTGAATTGGGGTATTACAATACCACCACCTTAAATTGGAGCCGTCCGTGGCTCCGGAATATATTCAAGCCCAGATCTCCGACGTTCCCTACCACCTATGAGACCAATACCTGGAACACCCCGTCCAGTGTACTCTCTCACCCTTGGCAGGTGACCCGTCGTCGGCTCTGATACCACTTCAATAGACTCTAAAGGTGTAGTATCTGATGATGACCCCTCCAGTAAAGCACTACACAACCTACTGGTCTGTTGTGAACTCCCCCATCAAGTCGGACACGACAATCTCACCCTCCTCATGAATAATAAAGTGACTGTCTTAGCATAAAAGTCTAACCTAGCATGATGAGCCGCAAGCCAGTCCATGCCTAAGACCACATCGTACACATCTAAATTCATAACAAATAGGTCTGCAGCAAAATCTATTGTGCCCATACGAATAATGCACGACCCAAACATGTGATCGATAGATGCTGAACCACCCATCGGTGATGAGACCACATAAGAACACCTCTCTAGCACAACACGCAAAGTTTTCACAAACATAACAAATATAAAAGAATGAGTAGCTCCAGTATCCAACAATACCCTACCAAGACGAGTGTGAATAAACAAGGTACCTTCCAACATTACCACCGTTCCCTCACCATTCCGAGGTAAGACAGCATTCAACCGAGGTTGAGGCCCACGTCCCTGAGGTTGGTTCTGTCACTGACGTCGCTCATTTTCTGCTAGAGACTTGCCCTTCTATGGACAATCACGAGCCTTGCGTCCTTGTTCTTGGCAGTGATAGAAGGGTCCCTTAAATACATATCCCTCTGTTCTCATTGGTTGAGGAGTTCGGACTATGGCACTGGTATTACTTTTCCCCTCGTCTGCTCGAGGTCTCTTCCAACCCTGATTGCCTTGGTGGAAATGACGTTTCTGTCTACCAGCATTCCCATCCTTATTCTCCCTTTTCTCCGCACCCCTAGTATCCACTCTACTAGTTTTATTCTACTTTGCCTCTTGGATCCTCAAGCAATGTGCCCTAGCACAATTCACAAACTTGGCATACGTATCAAAACTAGGGTTTGCAATGATATGACGAGCAATTCCACCGTTCAATCCACTCAAAAATCTCGCAATCCGATCTTCTTCTGTAGGGATGAGGTGAGCAGCAAAAAGTGAAAGTCGGTCAAACTCACACTCATACTCTACAACCGTCTGATCCCCTCTTTGTCGTAGACTCTCGAATTGTCTGATCATCTCCTGACGCTCGACAGGCGGGAAGTAATGCTCAAGGAAATACTGTTTGAACACTACCCACTTGCATTCCATAGCATCAACGGTCCTACTCATGGACTCCCACCAGGTTGCTGCATTTTCTTCCAGTTGGAATGCAGCCATTCGTTGCTTAAATGCTCCCGAATATTTAAATTGGGATAAAATCTTGTCCATTTTGTTGCACCACTACTGTGCCTCGATTGCACCTCCCTTTCCACTGAATGTAGGTGGTTTCATCTTCAGAAACTCCTGGTAATACTGAACCCAAGACTTCCCATTTTGTTGTTTCTCACTGGGGAGTGGTTCATTCCTTGCTGCAGTCTCTATATTTTCCCTGCCTTCACGTGGTCCAAGCCTCTGATCTAGCGCTGCTGTAATCGCATTGTTCATCATTACCTGGAGGTTCTCTAGGGTTATAACATGGGGTTCGGCTTCACCTCCGTCAACCCGAATCGTCCTAGAACTACCAGAGGACCTAGTCCTACTACCAGACCTCGTATCATCCCTAGAGCTATGGGTTCACCCATACTGAGGATACTCAACACTCTCTTCAACAGAAGTCTCAGTCAGATTCTCATCTTGACCACGGCCTTGTCCTCGGCCACGACCTCGCGCACTAGCACCTCTAAGTCTACCACGACCTCGAATCTCATTGTTCCTATCTCCATCCATTCTTTTGAAGACAAAGAAAACAAGGAACAATCAACACACAGTTTCAACAAAAAGAAAAAATCATTGTTCTCCTATAAATAACTTGTGCCTATGTGAAATAACAAGACCCTACACCCGCTCCCAAGGATTTTCCGTAACTAATTGCTCTGATACCACTTTGTAATGACCCGACCTTCCACCGATACTGTCCCCACTTAGCCACTGCGGTCATCCGGCAGTGTGGGTGTGGGGTTTTCTACGGGCAACGCCGCGGTCATCCAGCAGCAGCTTCCCGGGAGGTCACCCATCTCTGGATTACTCCCACCCGAGCACGCTTAACTGCAAAGCTTTTTGCCAACTCTCAGCCAGTTGTGCTGAAAAGGCCTCGGCGTTAGGAAAGGACAAACCATTACCTATATTCCATTCGGCGAACCCTACCTGCCGAATTGGGGTATTACAATACCACCACCTTAAATTGGAGCCGTCCGCGGCTCCAGAATATATTCAAGCCCAGATCTCCGACGGTCCCTACCGCATATGAGACCGATACCTGGAACACCCCGTCCAGCGTACTCTCTCACCCTTGGCAGGTGACCCGTCGTCGGCTCTGATACCACTTTCTAACGCCCCATTGCATAATTCTAGGTCGACCTCCCTAAAATAGAAGTGTGGCATACTCATGGAACACTTTACACACTCAAAACTTCAATCCAACAAATGGAGATCCGGCTATCGTTTGGGGTTCTTGAAAATAATAGGCTTAAAAAAGTCTTATTTAAAAAATGACGAAAGTTATAAAAGATCTTTAAAACAAAAGTCTTTCTTCGACACGCAGGTCGGTTATATAAGTTAAACGATAAGAATCTTACTTAAAATAAAGAAGTCTAGACTTAAAAACAAACTATAAAATCATTTGGCTATTTAAGCACCTTGAAGACAAAGATGATGTAGCTTTCCGGAACAAAAAGTCGTTCTACTAGTTAGATTGCTCCGCGGCCACCGTTCCCTGAAAAATAATAGTAAGTTAGGTCAGACCCCAACTTAAAGTAAGCTTTCGCACCCTTATAAACCTTACAAATAACCTAGCAAACCCAAAATCCTTGAAATGGCGACAAAATAAGAAAATGGTTTATAGGAGTGTCTCTTGGTAAAATAATAGATTCGACGACTAAAAATAATTACAGAACCTCATACTATGCATAAGACACGGAGACACCAAAAAATAGGGGTTAAGTAACAAAACAGATTTCCCACCCACGGAATTAATCGACATCCACTCTCTATAATTTCAATCTCTAACCGTACTATGACACTATCGACTCTTGCGTAGTCCACTTAATTCCCAACCGTGCGTCAGAAATAAGTGCTCTCGATCCCATTCAAGATAATATATCCATATCTTCTAGGCGACCCCTCGGTCATCGCCCAACAACATCTGGGAGTCGAGCCAACACGAGTCTCAAACAGATGAAATACAAGTACAACAACCACTATTACTCCCCACTGATATCTTGTTGACTAACTTTTACACTCAAAATTGCATCATCTATACCAGGTGAGTATGTACAGGAGTCTACTGAACTCTGTCACAGTCTAACACAACCCTTCCTACTCAAATCAAATAATACTATGCTAACTGTCGCATACCGTAAACAACAACAACATATAATTATCACTAACAGTAATCACTATAGATTCTCACACTTATAAGTTGTGACAGAAACTTACAGGCATACTAACTGTCACTTACAGGTGAATCTACATACTTGTCACTTACAGGACAATCTAACGGTTGGATTTTGAGATACAAGTCATTCCTTAAAACTATCGGTGGTGCAAATCTGTAGATGCAGTCAACAATGTAAGGGGTTTTGGGGTACTTCTCATGATCCATTTGTCTTGAAATTTATACAGCTGAATCATAAGAAAAATGGGATACTCATATCTAAAAATCACCTCATTCCAACGGTTTATTACAGAATTATACACATTACAACATGACTGCTGTAACAGACCGGAGATTTTTTCGCTTCCAACGGGTCGGGTTTCGGCCCGCTTGGCCATCTCAAACTTCCCAATACGCCATTCGAGAAACCGGGCTTTCAAATTTATCGGACCAATTCAATTTTTACCAAGCAAATGTTCATTGGTCAAAAAAAATTTCCAACTGCTTTATATGCAGACAACCACAATATTCATTTCCAAGACCATCAAATCTTTCAAACTGCTTCACAGTTTTAAATGTCATTGTTGAAATTTATATAACCAACCAAATAATATAAGTCACCTAGTGCAGGTGACAACCATCTCCAAGTGAACATAAAACTCTGATACTGAGATTCTGCTGAACAGAAACCTCGTTTTAAGGGTCATCGCATTGTCAGGGTAGTCGGATACCGGCCACTGTTTCGAAAACAGTCTTCCGGGTAGCCACCGAGGTGGTGGGGTGCTAGCCAGCCTCAACAACACACACCGTTTTAAACGGGTGAGGGATGATCAGTCCCAGTGTCAGGCTATTGTTTCCGAAACAGTCTTCCAGATAGCCACCAAGGTGGTGGGGTGCCAATTAAGGCCTGACACTCTTGTCGTCCCAGACGGTCATCCACCTGTGGTGGAGGTGCCAATTGTGGCCTAGTAACTCACAGTCGGTCCAAAACTGATAAGCAACCTTTCTCAGATAATATGAACTACTCTATAGAGTTAGTAATCATCTCTAGATCGATGATATAAACTACCCCCATCGGCAGCAACCATCATTCTCAGATGGTATGAGTTGCCTTAAAAGGCAACAATCATCTCTAAGGCTCACTAACAGTATGGATTCTCTTCTTCATTTCTCATTAGATGATATGAACAACCCCAACGTGGTTATAATCATCTCTCAGGGTAGTATGAACAGTCAGTAGACTAACTGCAACTACCCCTTTACCAAAGATATGAATTGTTAAGATTGCAATCATCTCCGAATAGCTGGTATGAACTGCTTGGCAGTAACCAACTCTTTCCCGACGATATGAACAATCTTAAGTAGTTGTGTTGAACCGCATAGCGGCTGCCTACGTACCCTCTTCGTTGCTCGAAGGGATCAAGCACGACCGTAGTTCGTCATTTCTTTGGTTTAGATAGTATAAATTGTATGATCTGCTTGTCGTAGCAGCAACAATCTCTAAGATAGTATGAACTGCTTACCCAAGACAGTAACTATCCCTAGATGTAGCAGTAAGTTAGATAATATGGATAGTATGAGTTGCATATCAACAACTATCCCTAGCACATCCCATCACCAAAAATCTCCTTGGCAACTATCCATTGATGAACAAGATACCATCATCTATGTTTGTACCTGTACCTGCAACTTAAATTCAACAATAGACTACAATATAGATCATACAAATAGTACTTGATATAAATAATCCATTTCGTTAATAATAACAATGCTAGAGAGTGTACATTCTAGTTCTCAGTTGTATGAGGAATTGAGATTAAATGATAAAGTGTCACTACAATTTTAAAGCTACATAGTACTTCTGTAGACATACCATTTCAACATTGTAACATAAATTTTACCACCACATAATGTATGTAAACAACACTAAACCACAAGATTATGTGAGTGAGCCTGATGTTCAATGCATATACATGCTCGCCAAAACTAATAAAACAAAAACCCACACATAATAACAAGTGAGTGAAAACAGGGATAACCCTAACAGATGTAGGCTATAAAACATTATACTTTCTTGTCATCTAAATATACCCAAACACCAAGGAAGCAAGTGGGCTAAAACACTAAGAGAAATCTGGTTTCATTTTACAAGGCTAAACCATTTATATATTGTGTTCTTATTCAAAAATTCAAATCACAAATCTTACCAAGTCCAATAAATGAACAACAAGCATTTTCCCACATAAAAGTCAGGTTCCTGCATCATTCTAACCACACAGATTCACATGGTTACACAGAAGGAAAGTAACGCCAGGGAGAGTATATGTAGCATCAACTCAGCAACTTGACATGATTCTTCACTAAACAAGGTATAGCAGCAATTCCAGATAGTCAAAATCTTAGTCTAATATATATATAACACTAGGTTAATTTGATTTCAGAAGAATGTCATGACTTAGTATAACAGTAATGCACCTAAGCACACATTGTAATCTAAATACACTTAATATTCATGTATACAATTCGTTTAACAAGATTAATGAGCTCATCACCATCACAATGAGATAACTAGTAAAGTAAAGAAAACGATTCAATAATAAGAATCATCGAGAATATGATTTAGGCTACCAATCACAATTGGATTCTCATGAAACACTACATTCCACCTTACATATACAATACCAATAGAAATAATAATTTCATATTAATTCAATGAACACATAATGGAGTAATGGAAGATTCATAGGATTGTGTAGAAATTCTGTTTGGCAGAATGCAGTTTTAGCTTCACCATTATTTGCAGTATAAAATGACACCTGATCCTCTTGAAACTTTTTCAGTAGCTTTATAACTTAGATTAACATAACATATTCAAATTTTATAACAATCCAACGGTTCAATAGAGATATACACACATTAGAAGATGACTGTTTTCACTATAAACCAACAGTATTTAGTCACGGTTCTCCCATACTTTTGGGTACCTAAAATTTTCATAAATTTATGAAAATTTTACAGTAGGTCACCTACACTAATATGAACAACATACTAAAATTTCAGATCAATCCGATACACGGATATTAATAAAACACTAAGGTAAGTTGACTATCCAGGTTTTAATCCTGCTGAATACAGTCATAGATTATATTATCATTACAGTATTTACCCTAACCCGATCTTCATGAAATTTTTATAGTGTTACTATGACTTAATTAGTCACAACATACTAAAATTTCATCATATTCCAACGGCTAGATCGTAAGATATCAACAAACTAAAATTCTGCATTTTAGGGTGTACAATGCATACGAGATTTTCAAGCAAGATTTGATAATGATAAATTGATACAATTAAACCACTATTTTATAACAAATCACTATGATTAGAAAATACCCATTTCATCAATTTTACAAGAACATGGATACTAACAAAAATCCTCAATTTTCCAACATGAACCCTAATTCCCAAATATCTCAAATCAAAGTATCATATGAAGCATGGATTGGTTTGATACACATGAATTCATCTTTATTTCTAGCAACCCCTTTTATCAATTTTCCAAAACCATATGGAACACAAAATAAAAATGAAGAAAATCATACTAACCTCATGCTCATAGGCATTTTCACTCTAATAACACTAACTCAAACACCACTCCAAGCTAGACATCTTTAATGATTTTTCTCAAAAATGTTTTTTTATGACAAAGAACAAAATGAAAAGAAAAATGAGAAAGGGAAAGTAGAAGAATAAGGAGAAGAAGATGATGGAGCCTCATCCCCTTTCTTTCTCTTCTTAAGTTTTATCATCAAAACAAAATTACTAAATCACCCTTGATGCCCACTATATTAGACATGTGTCAAGCATGCTCAAAATATATTATCTACTAATCATGCACAATACTACTACTAAGGGGTATCCTATTTGGTACATTTATCGGGTTTATTTAAAACGAAGAAAAGGTTTGGGGCATCACAACTGCTTTCAGCATCAACACACAGGATTCAGTTACGATTCTCTTATGATTTGAGGTACCTAAAATGATCATAACTTCATGAAATTTCTACAGTAGGTTACCTATATGTATACAAACAACATAATAAAATTTCAGCTCAATCCGATACACGGATATTGAGAAACCATACAAACAGTTGAGTGTCCATAGTCTGAATTCAGCACTTTGCAGTCTCAGTTCATTCAATATTTGCAGTAGTAAATTGAACCTGATCCTCATGAAACTCTTACGGTAGCTTTATAACTCATATTAACACAATATATTCAAATTTCATAACAATCTAACGGTTTAATAAAGAGATGTACACATTACAGGATGACCGTTTTCACTACTAACAAACAATAATCAGTCACAGTTCTACAGACTTGGTATTCAGTACGTTTGAGTGTAAGTAGCAACTCCTATCAGTAGGAAACTAACAAGATAGCTAGGAGTCCTGCATAGTTCATAGCACAACTAATTTGACAGCACCACCAAGTAGAAACCTTGTGCACAGGCGCAACTACTCATGTCAAGAAGAAAACTAACAGCTGTGGTTATTCCCAGACTGTAGTATCACCACCTCCATTACTCAAGTCATGCTTATAAAGAAAATCAGAAAAGAAACGTAAATTAAACTTACTCTGAACCCTGATTCTCTGTAGCTCCCTAAGATGATTTAGATTTGTTAAGTCAATTTGCAATGAGTATAAGAGATAGAAAACCTATTTGATTCTTTGCTACCACGATTCTCCTACAGGCTTCAGTCTGATTCCTAAGTCTGCCTCTCTTCTTCTCCTCAATTCTCCTGGAATCTGCTAACAGAATCTCCCCACATGTATTATTTCCGGCTATCTCCCTTAACAGTTTCTTTCTCTCCCAAATAAACCGAATATAACCCTAACTACTCGAGACTTCTAATTAGTCTTACTCGGATTCCTCCCACGAATTCCTAACTAAACCCACGTTCCTAACCGTTTGTGGGAGTCACTAGCCTACCAACTAACCTAAGTCAGACACTATAGGATAAGATTATCTAGGATAAGGGGTTTTACAAAAACATAAAAAAAATAGTTCAAATGATTGGTTTTTTTTTTTTCGTGCTAAACCAAACAAGCCTATCACTTAGAAATAGAGGGAGTATTATTTTGAAAATATACTTATTGGCAATATTTTAGAATCAATTTGAATCCTAAAAGTTGCATAATTATTAATATTGAATCACTTAAAATTGGTTAATAGTGGAATCCTTTGTCTCAGTCTTCTATATTATCTTTATATCATCTTTTGATTAAGTTTTCTATTTTAGTATTAGAATTTAAGTCTGAAACCAATCTTCACAAGTCTTAGTGAACTAGCTATTTTTACCACTTTTCTGAAACGATCATACACCTTATGTAGAGTATGCAAACCAACTTGTTAAAGAGATATGAGTAATCTAATTAGTTGAAACATCTTGCGTTGTATTTTGTTAAATTCTTATTTGCGATCAATAAGCCTCGCGTTTTACCGTTGGTGGAAGGCTAGATTGTTATTTAGTTTTCGGTTGATTACTTATGTTTGAACTAGCATTGTATTCATCTTTGATTAATCAAACTTTTTTATTCCAAGGTCGTTATCTTCTTCTATAATGCCGCACAAGTTTGTTTGAAGATTTGACTAGTATAGATCTAAGTGATTTTGGATATTATAGGATAAAATTATTGATTTGCCAATGCTAACAAAATCCATTTTGTGCGGTTGATGAATAGTGGATCAAGTAGTTTTGCAGCGGTTACTTTTGAAGATTGGAAAATTGATGATTGAAGACTTTTATTTTTGTTCTGATATTTGTGTGTGACTTTTGATTCTCTGGGATTACATAAGGAGTTTAACTTGATAAGCATAAGTCTTGTAGAAAATCGAAAAAACTGTCTAATTGCATTAAGTTGCTTGGATATAGCTTGTTCATCTAGATTGATTATTTCGATAGTCATTGTCTTGGTTTGATCTTTTGACCAAAGGAGTGTAATTGATTAAATATAAGATCATTTTACTCTACTTTATCACTGATCTAATGATTGATTATGTGTGATTAATAAGTGAGTTGGTTAGTGAAGCAGGTTAGTCCTTTACTGTTTCAGGTTACAGTCCAAATGAGTCAGGTGTAAAAGTGGTGAAACAACTCAAGATAGTGGACTTTGTCTTGGAATTCACGTGTGTTGGCCAGATTGGTTGTAGGCGTAGGGATACTAAAGGAACTGGGTAACTTATGGTAGTTTACTTGGTTTCAACTGTACGAAGTTGCGGTAGTCAATTTGCATAATGACTTAATTATGAAAGTATTCAAAACTGTAGTAGGTCCCGAGGTTTTTTTATCAAGCAATTTTCCTCGTTAAGAAAATCTTATATGTCTATGTGATTGCTTTACTTTCCGCATTATAATTGTTACTTCGTCCATTTGATAAAGTTGAGATAGGTCAAGTTTGCACAATTTTTTAAGGAAATAAGAGAGAGAGATACTTTTAGGCCTTTTTTCTTCCAATTATATCCTTATGGATAATAAATTTGTAAAATTAAGAGATGACATACCTTTTAAAATTTATGACCCTTATATTTGTAAATTTTATATCGTTGGAAAGCCTTTTAAAACACCTACATAACGAATATAAACACGATTATTAAATTATACATATTTCATTACTAAAATTTAATAACAATAATCAATCAAAAGGATAATTTTACAAATATTGCCTTGTTTGATAAGATAGCTTAACTTTTGTGAAACAAAATTTTAAGATGAATATACCAACTTTTATAAAACGGAGGGAGTATTAAGTAATCATACTTGTACTTAAGCTCTTCTTGGTAACGATCCCACAGTTGGTTCAAATAGAACTTTGACTATTACGAAGATTCATCTTGTTGAAATAATCTTTTGGTCGTTATTGTTTCGATAAGATTATACAAGGTGAAGTTTGCACACATTGATATCAAAACAATCATGGTGTACTTGGTTCCTTCGTCATTTCAGTGTGCTGCCTTCACTTTAAGCCAAATTATTGATACCTTGGAGATTTATCTAGCCTTAGTTTCTTCTCATATATTGAAGTTCATCCAATGGTTTTTCCATAAGGGTATATTTTTTCTATGAAAATACCGTTGTATGAACTTCAATACATGAGAAGAAAAAAATTCAGGCTAGATAACTTTTTCAATTTTGGACCAGTACTAGACGAGTTATGATTAACAAATTGTCGAATCTGAAAAACAAGTCTCTCTGAAAATCCAAAAAAGTTGTAATTTCCATGTTCAGACATAAAACAAACTGAACCACTAAAGCTAATGATTCGAAAAATCCACTTTTTCTTAAACCTATGAATCATACATATATTTACATACCATTATCTACGTATGTATATATATAGGCCGAAGTGCAAGTTAAGGAATTAAGCCCAAGTCCATTAGATTGAATAATCTAGAATATATATGTATATATAACTTAATTAGTATAACTTATGCATTACCAAATCATGAAGGTTTGTCTTTACGAACCTTGTATATTAAAATCCTTAGCCTCCGAGTTAAGGACCAAACCGTAATGAACAAAAAATGTCTTTCACTTTCTTCATACTTTGTTATGCTTGGGGTGTGTTGTTCAAATAGTAACAATTACATAAATGTCCATTTTAAAACTATTTTTCAGGTTTTTTTCTTCTTAAAAACTTATTATATAACAAGTACACTATGACTTGGTTTCAAAACCATATGTCTTTTGGTTTTGAAACCCAACTCTTTTTCATCAAAAATAATCTTTTAAGTTTGATTTTTGGGTTGTTATCTTTTTTCAACCTTGTTCCAGTTGAGTTAAAAGTAAGCCGTTTATTCTTCATTCTCACTTCATCATGAAAACTCCTAAAATAACTATAATCAATGGTATTAATAAACTAATTACATGAAAATAGCAAATAAAGCATGTAATATAGTATTAAAAGTGCAAATTACGCACCTTATCACCCTACTTCCTTATATCCCATTATAAAGTTAATGAAGAATGTATACATTCGAAACTTGAGTATTTTAACATTATTGGAAGTCTTATGTATGCCATGCATTTCGCAAGACTAGACATATCACATACTGCTATTGTACTCTGACGTTTTGAACAAGTTATCAAGGAACACTGTAGAGCATTTTCAAGAGTGTATTGGTTTACTTGAAGAAGACCATCGATTATGGTTTATGTTTATAAGGTTATCTCGTTGTATTGGAATGATATACTGATACTGCAACCTGGAATAGTGTAGAACCCAAGTCCAAGTCTATAACTAGATGGATATTTATATTAAAAAGCGTTGATAGTCTTAGTGATCTAAAAATAGACTTGTATTTATGATTCAACAATGTTTTAAGAATTGATTGCATTGGCAGACGCATGAAAGGAGGTTGAGTAACCCATAGACTTACTAGCGAAGGTCCCTATTTGCATGAAGCCATTCTATCAGTCTTGATTAACAGTAATTATCAGTTGCGATCTATAAGTTCTCTAATACGACATATAATATAAAATCAAGAAATACAAGTATTAGTCATCAATTGGTGAGACAATAACTTAAGAGAGAATTATTTGAAGCTACTATATTAAAACAAATAAAACTTGGCATACCCATATTCGAAGAGTTTTTCAAAGACAATGCTTGCAATCAATTATAAGAAAATCATATCATAATTTGTGAAAGAAATTTGATCACTGATAAAATTAGTACTACAATGACGATATTGTAAGGGAGGTCCTGTGGGAAATATCTCTCGCTTGGATGGTAAAAGGCTTAATACCTCTCATTAAAAATAGTTTTATTTAAACCCCCAATTAAATAATAAAAACTCAACCTATATTTTGAAACAAACAAAAAAGGTTTGATGAGTATTACTAAGTTTTGAGAACAAACACAGGTAAGCGCATCATACTTTGTTTTATTTTTTCTTTTGGTGGGGTGGGGTAGGATGAGGGATTTACCCGTTAATAGACAATTAACCAAGTGAATTGTGAGCATACCAATGGCCAATAATATCATTAGATCTAATTAATTCACTTGAAAAGTGTAAAAAAAGAATGAAAAACTCAAATAAAAAGTTTAAAAAAAAATCAATAATTGAGGTTTTGGTGCTTTCTGAAGAAAAAACTTTTGATATTATCTTAATAACCAAAGCAGATCTGATTATCTATATTTTACAACAAGAATATTTAGAAACTATACACGTAACTAAGTCATGTTCAAACGGAAGGAAGTTCTTGGATTGAAATGTTTTCTTTTTATGTCTTCTTTTTTTGTAGTATTTTTTATTAATAAAATTTAAATTTTTCTCTCTGAAAATATAATGGTGTTAGGTTTCAAAATGCACACCAAATGAAATTGTAAGATTAAGGTATATGTTTATCAATTTATAAAAAGACAAATTTTATTTTATTGATACATTTAGGAAAAGTATAATAAAAAATCTATCCATCCTAAGTGGCACAAGGGAATTTTTTTTGATCTCGCGACGGGTGAGAAATTCGAATGAGAGACTTTATCATCGTCGGATAAAGAAGATGTAACGTCATCAAACTATGATATTAACCATAGTTATGTATTGGAATTCAAAATACACATTTCCAAATCCGTCGAACTATATATGCTTTTTTTTATTTCAAATACCTGTTATGTCCATAATCCTTATCAGGTTGATTTGACTATTGGAAGATTTTAAGCACATTCGTCAGTCTTATAACCCTCTTTTGCAGTTTGTTGACATATCTCATTTTTTTCTTGTACTTAATAAAACAATGTTTCTAATGAATAAACAATGTAGGGGCGACTTTGATGTGTACTCATTTTTTTGATGTAATGATTCCACTGTTGGTTTCTTCTACCAAAGACACTTGAGATAAACATGTAGAATTACCATTAGTTTTTTCTCTCATGTGTTATATATCCATCATATCAATCAAGGAATTTGACGAAGGATCATCCAAACTACTGTCAAGATTGAAGTAGGTATTGCTACACTCGTCAAAGTTGACTATTTATGCTATGAGAGCAACAATAAATGTTTCTTCTTCTAAATCATAACAACCAAATGACTCGTCAAAAGTCGCAACAAATGCCCTTACTTCAAATGTTTTTCTTAGGTCAAGAAAATCATTGGCCAAGTGACCAAAAACTTTACACTAATTACATTGAGGCATAGCTTCCTCATCACTACCTTTGATTGTTCTTGTTCTCAGGAGGAACACGATTGTGAGGTCTGTTTGATGGAAACTCCTTAGAGAAACGTTTATTCTTCCTTTTCAGAAGATCTCTAAACTGTCATGTGGTCAAGGGTACAATAGTTCCAAGATCTTCGTCTAACTCTTCTTTGTTATTATCACGATTTTCTCTGTCTCTAGATTACTTCCATATTTTTCAAGATTACTAGAATTTTTCATGGCTTTAAAGGTAATGTTGTTATCCAGTATTCACGTGATATTCATGATCAAAACTCTTCAATTTTCTTACAAGATCACTTCTTTACAGTTTTGAAAGATCGTTTCCTTCAGTAATGGCATTTTCTTAGATTCAAATCTTGCTGGAAAAGATATGGGAATTTTAAACACAATATCTTTTAAGAATTAGTTTTTCCTACTGCATGAGAGATATTCACTATTTTGAAAAGTTTGTGGTTGAATTATTCAAAAGAGTATCCGTCAGACATACAAAGGTTTTCCAAGTGAAGTTAGGTTTTGAATCTTTGTTTCTTTTTCCGAGGTAATCCTTTTAAACACGGTCTCTGATATATCTGAAGATTCTTTTGATGTCTCACATGTAGACCCATGATATTGCAAATCTTGGATTATATGGCGTGTACGATAGCTTTTATCCCATCAGAGTTATGCTTTGCTGTGGTAATCTCATTAGAGTCATATTTGTCAATTTCCTTAATTGTGGTTGCACCATCGATAACAATTTTAGGTCGTGTGTCACCTTTCAAAATCTTCACCCATGTATTAAAATCACGGGATTGTAAGAAGGAACGCATAAAAAATTTCTACCGTACGTAAATTGTATTGTTGAAGGCTAGTTGTACGTTAATAGAGATGAAAATGATATCCATCGATTCAGACCGCTACAAACACAGATTGTTGGTTCTTAACGGTGTTTGCATGCTCTGATACCATTTGAAAAGGAGAGGATACCTTTTATACCACCAACTTTTTTTTCTTGAACCTGTATGTACAATCAATGCGTTCAGATCTTAACACCACAAGAACTAGTCTTGACAAAATTCGTATTCAAGATTTTAAACATATAAAAAAACTATGAATGATCTAATCAAGATACAAATCCACAAGGTCAACCTAGGATGATTTCAAAAGTTCAAAATCTGAATTCAACAAGAAAAAGTCTTATATGATTTATATTCCAATATCCAAATTCAAAAATGACAAGTCTTGTCAGATCTTTACTGACGAGCGAATATGACTAGGTTGAATAACTTACTTATATAGGATAAACGATGTAATGCAAAAAGAAAATAATACCAAATATCATAAAATTTGTGGAAAATACTGCAATATAGCTGAAAAACTCAGGGACCTCGTCCAGTTTGAACATAGTGTATTAAGCCACTATAGAAACCAGCCTACAATCGTACTTCGGACATGAATACAGTTGAGAACGAATATACCCTTCAAGCTATTCGATTGCAGTTATTCCGCTACATCTCTTAGATCTCGTAAGACCCTACACACTTGATTCCCTTAGATGACGTGCTTTACAGGAGTTGGAGTTGCTCCACGTTCCTTTTTGAAAACTAGTGCTACCTTGCCTCCAACATGAAACCTATTTGATTTTCTTCATATATGAAAATCAAGGTAATGTAAATCTATTTTTTTGAAGGACCTTCAGGTAAAAAAGATGTCAAAGCGAACCTCACAAATTAGGGTTTACACGTCAAGAAACCTAATTAATCCTACCTCACAAGATCTATCTAAGTCAATCTTAGACCATAATCTCGTGGAACTAACAAGTTTTGATCCGAAAAACTCTTTGTAGTTTCTATTAATCTTATTCCTCAATTTATAGTTCTTGAATGGACGTATATCAGAAGAGACAAATCTTATATCGACAAGAACTACGATGATCAAGATAAGAGTCTGGATAACAAAGATTTATTATATAAAAGATAGTCTGGCCGGGTTTCACGGATCCCAAGTGAAGACTTAAAAGTCGTAACATTATTATATTTTTTAAGGAAACCTAGGTTTATGAAGGACGACTCTTGCAGCAACAAGAATGCACAACATGCAGGGATTGAGAATCCTTTTTATAGAGAGTCCTCTATTTGTAATTATGAATAAGGTTAGGTTGATTAATGTTCAAGCAACGATTAATTGCAATATAAGTAAGTTCGTGAACTAGTTTCCATGTTCAGAAATTACTTTGGTCCAGAGTAATCACAATGTTGCTTACAATAACTTTTTATTCTTGTCCCATTAAAATTTTTTCCATATATAGTTAGAAAATTCTACCGATAGAGTTCTTTACTTTGATAGAAGTCGTAAATATGGTTAAACCAAGTACTTCCTAAAGAAAGATACTTTTAAAGTTTAGCTTCAACATAATAAGGAAAATAATTAACTTACTCACAATAGCATGGTACCAAGAATGGAAACCATTAAACGTGCAAGAAGTTTTCCTTGCAATATAGAAAATAATGGTCCATACACGTATTTGTCAATAAGGACCGTGCATTTCATGAGTTAACTAATATGGTTCGCGAATCAATCAAGCAAGTTACGGTTCAATAACATCCGATTTCCATATAGTTCGCATATTGAAAAATACAACCCGTAGACTCAAGGAGTTTTGGTGTCAACAAAACTAGCCAAGAATTGCACATTTTGCGAATTCCATAAAATAGTTCATGAGCTCAAGTAGAATTTGGATTTCAACAGAAAACTTCTAGAATTGCTGAGTTCGCCGAAGTGAAAAAAGTAGTTCCCGAATTCTAGTGCATACTGGAGTTCGGAAACATCTAAGATTTACACAGTTTGGAAACTCACTATTTCAGTTCGTAAACTCAATATGCAACTTAGAGTTTTAGGTACTTCCTGCACGAACATAGTTATTTAAACAATTAGAGTTGTCCTCAAACTCAAATGCGTTAAGTCCTTTTGAACATCCACTGCTTGAGCTCTAGTTTCGAGATTGGTTAAGTACAAGCTTGAATTCAAAACTTCTTATTTGTATCTCATCAATTACTTAAGCCAAAAACATTATCTCAGAAGATACAATGGTAAAATATAATGAGTCAGATGTTTGCATTTAACTTTGTTGATAAAGTTCTCGCTCATGTCTTCGTGTGATCTTCAATCTTCAAGAGTCAGTGAATCCCGAGACTCAACTATCTAAACCTAGTCCTAGTTAGATACTGACTTTAGTGACTTAAAATCAAAATAGCTTTGGGAATCTAACATTGACAACAACCTTGACTTACCAACACTTGTGGGTTCAACCGAGCAGTACTTTAACAGTTGAAACTTTCCAATTCTCAATTATTAGCAATTAATCTTAAACAATAGTAGTATTTTTCTAATAGAGAACTAGATTGACACAAGTAAGTTAGCAAACAATGAACATTCTAACGAAAATTAGTGCCCAATTAACAAAACCTTCATCTTACTTCATTTTCATGTTGACGTGAACTCAAGAACACAGTAAGAAGACATCAGAGAACTATATTTTGTTCAATCAATATTTTGATCTCAGGAACATCATTAGGTCTTGTTCCAAGCACTCTCCATTGTCTCCAGATATTCCAAAACAAAGTCAGAAGTGTGATATTCCATACTTCCTTGCTCATTCCTTTCATCATATTCCTCTCCTAAACATCAAAAGTTGGTTGTATGGTAGCTGCCATTATCCAAGAAATACAAAATGCTTATACAAAATAAGCACACAGTTGTAAATATTTAATGAGTATTTTCAAGAAAAAAGGATTATATATTTTATTCACGAACAAAAAGATCAGGAAAGATTTGCTTGAAATTTGTTTTATAACTATCTTTAAGTCACATCTCGATGACTCATCTTCATTATCCGACAGTAGCAAAGGTGCTTATTCAAATGATACCCGCATGCCGTGTGGTCAAGACTTAGCGTAACTGTATTCGTGGGTTAATGGATGTTCAAGTAAGATTCACGATTTTTAAAAATGATTCATGACTCCTAGATCTAGGATTTAGATGTTGTACTTTTCGGTAGGGGCAAAGGCACATCCTGCCAAACTGGCTCCCAAGCCAAAATATTAGAGATTTTAAACTTCCAATCCCATTTTTACTATCTTGTACCCCTACCAATATTTTGCTTCCCTTTGATAGAGTTCTGGCTCCACCCTGCTTTTCGGCCCACTTCGTTTGGCGTCTATTGAGTAAGGAGTACAGGCGTACATCGATCGACCAATATAACATCTGAGGTGTGGTGGTTTGTGTATTAACTATTAAACACACGCCGAGAAGAGACCTAGAAACCAAAGCGGCCGTCATTTTGTCTTGAAGGACATGGGGAGACTGGTACTTTGACTGCTGTTGAGTCGCAGCCGCTTACTACTCTCACAAGTGGATTCCCGTCATTACCCCAAAAAAATAATCTTGCATTATAACACTACCCGAAAAAACAGGAAAAACATACGGCCAAAACGTTATTTTCTCTCTTCACTTTCCTAAATTGATGAACCTTAATTTTTACATATCAACAACCATAGAACCAAATACAGAACAGAAACAGCATTTACCCATTAACAGACAAATAAATTAATCCAGAAACCAAGAAAGAGAGAAAAAAAGAAGCTTCTTTTGAGAGAGAAGAGAAGGGAGAAGAAACCCATTCAATCTTTCTCTCTCTCTTTCTCTCTCTGTATATTCTTTATTTTCTCTCTGGGTTTTTCTCTCTAGAAAAGATGTTTTCGAAGCTAAGAAAATTAGATGCTCACCCAAAAGTAAATGAGGATTTCTACAGTACAACAACTTCTGGTGGTGTTATTACAATTGTTTCCTCCTTTGTAATGCTATTGCTATTTCTCTCCGAGCTAAGTATGTTTTTAGGGTTTCGTTTTGTTTATTTATCTTTATTACTATGTGGTTTAACTTGTTCTGTTTTGCTGGGGAATATTCTTCAATTCCGAGAAAATGACATAAAGACTATGAATTGTATCCAAATTAAACAAAACAACAGCAGAAAACATTACTCTTAGGGGGCAAAAAAATCTCAGTTCGACGTACGCAAATGGGGATTACCTTTTCTTATGTCTAGGGTTTGATTCATTGAAGTAGGAAAGACAAAAATAGGTTTGTGTGACATATGAGGTAATGTTTGGATGGTTGAGTGTGAGATTGGGAAATCTTGACTGGAATTGTTATGGTAAACATAGAGGTTGTCGTTTAGAATGGATGGGCAAGAAACACATATCTTGTTGGTGAGCCTATTCTTTTCCTTCACCAGTTAAATTTCTTCTATCCTCGGATATTTCTTGTTTTTGGCGGCACTTCACAGAGCAGACTTGATTTTTGCCTGAAATTAAATTATCTCTAACCTACTATACTACCAACGGATTGCAGGATTATATCTCCGAGCAGCTACTGAAACAAAGCTTGTTGTAGATACATCCAGAGGAGAAACTCTTCGTATCAATGTAACAATATTTTCCCACTTGGAATGTCAAACGTCTACCTAAATTTGAAGCTTGTTTCCGTAAAAACTTGCTTTAGTAGGTTCTAATGGGTTGTTTTTGCAACCAAACATTTTGATATATAGTTCGTTTGGATTACATTAGCAAAAACTTGCGTAGCACATTTAGCATCATAAACTGATCTGTTTCCCTTTTTATTTGTTTTTTTTGAAAATGCAGTTCGATGTTACTTTTCCTTCCCTAGCATGTTCCATGCTCAGTGTTGACGCGATGGATATTAGTGGAGAGCAACATCTTGATATAGTATGTATCGCAATAACTTAATATATTACCTCTTTTAGTAGAATAGCATAGATGGGGATCATACTTCTAAACCTTTCAACGTCCAGTATGTGTTCTGCTGTTTTTCTTATATATGTTTCTTATTTCTATTGCAGAGACATGATATAATTAAGAAAAGAATAGATTCTCATGGCAATGTTATCGAGTCCAGGCAAGATGGAATCGGTGCTCCAAAGGTTAATCTATTTCTCAGCCCTTTCTTCTCTATATAGAAAGAAGAAGATTGTTCAACTTCTTAAGTATAGTCAGGTCATTATTTGTATATAAAAGACGTAAAGTTTTTCTCTTTCATGTAAGTTTAGTGTTTGTTTGTCTATATCATAAAACAGAGTATGGCTAAGTTAGCCTAGATAGTGGCGGTCCAGATTTGTCCTCGCAAAAGATAAATCTACGGCTATGGTTGTTCATATCTTATGAATCACATTACTTCTCTGGTGTGGTCACCATCTAATCTGAACAATTTATTGTAGGTTTGCTATGTTGTTCGTGAGGGATAGAATTTATAAATGTTTTGCCTCAGCATTCTTCTAGCTCAACTGTGTTTGTCAACTGGTTGAATTTTTCTTAGCTTTTGAATTATTGCCCTTTGTTGATGTTGCAAAATCACACAAGTACATTGTTTATGAATTCAATCGTATAAGCTAGACCATTTGATTAAATCTTTGCAATAGGTTGCATCTTCATTCTTCTTTTCGTACAAACGGTTTCTTTTTGTTGTTTCATACAGATTGAAAAGCCTTTACAAAGACATGGTGGCAGGCTAGAACACAATGAAACATATTGTGGTTCATGCTATGGAGCAGAAGTGGTATGCTTACTGTTTTCTTTTGAATGTAGATATATAGCTATCTTTGGTCATGAAAGTTGGAAACATTTTAAGCTTGTGCTTATAAAAGTAATAGATCTAGTATACAGCTGTTGGATTTTGTAATTCGTGAACCTGAAAAAGATAATAGCGGTAATGATTTCCGTATCCACCGTATGTATATTTTGGGCCAATTTGGTGGGAATAACTCAAATGTCAATAGTGTTGCAGAATGTTTTGTATCACGTGCCATGATACTTGTGTAAAGTATCCTTGCATAATGATCTTGTGTTGACTTTCTTGCTGGACTTAATAAAACAGAGGAAATGGCTTCTCTGCATTGTCATACATAAAGTTATTGTTTACTTTCTGTTCGTTTGAAAAGCTTTTGTTTGACTCATCCGGGAGCCTCTCTCTTCTTTACTTGCTGACTATTTTTATCGCTCCCTTTAGTGTTACTGCTGAGCTGATGATGCTTGCCTTTCAACATAAATACATTAACAAATCTAAGCATGTTTGTTGTGTTAATCTCAAGCATCTGAGTACTTCATTCCTTTTGCAGTCGGATGAAGATTGTTGCAACTCATGTGAAGAAGTCCGTGAAGCATACAGGAAGAAAGGCTGGGGCCTCGGTAATCCTGAATTAATTGACCAGGTTTGTCTGGCTGAACTCCTTTTCTGTCTCCACTACTTGACGAAGTATGTATAATAATCCTAATTACGTCTTGACGAATTATTAAGTCATGCACAATTGACGTGTTAAAGCTAAAGTGATATTGTTAATAAGATAGCTAACATTTAGTTTAGTTAATAAACCCAAGTACTAGGCATCCGGAAGCCCAAGGGTCGCCGCAACATAGAGCTGGATTAAGAGTGATAGGGGGCAAATGTTAATTAATTGAATTTATTATAGATAGATTTGTCAACTGACTGTTTGATTTTCCCACTGTAATATATAATTTGACTTCTGAGTTGCTATTTGTAAGAGCTTAGTGTCCATTTTAGAAAGACACGTCTATTCTCTTTGTCAACAGGTCCGATAACTATTTTGTCAACAGGTTCGATAAATATAGATTACTTGCAACTCTTCATATCAACTTGTGCAATGTCTGGCTCCTGGATATCTTTGTTTTAGTACATATTTAGTTGAACTCATGACCTCATTGATTATCTATAGTATTTCTGAACTTCTCCTAACTTTTGATATTTATCTAGTGCAAAAGAGAAGGTTTCATCCAGCAGATAAAAGATGAAGAAGGTGAAGGATGCAATATTTATGGGTTCTTGGAAGTAAATAAAGTAGCCGGGAATTTTCACTTTGCTCCTGGGAAAAGCTTCCATCATTCAAATGTCCATGTGCAAGATTTGCTGGCTTTCCAGAAGGATAGTTTCAATGTAAGTTGAAAACCCCCACATGAAAAATTGTATTTCTCTGTGAATAGAAAATTGTTTATTTCTGTAATGAGAAATACAGAGAGTAGAAGAGGGATTTAATATTTTTATTAGATATAGAAACAAAGCTGTCATAATCTTCTCTACTTTCGTATCAACTTTGTCATATTCTTTTAAAGCATTTGTCTTATTAAGTTATTTGTGTGTAATTAGATAAGTCACAAAATCAACAAATTGTCTTTTGGAGAATACTTCCCTGGAGCTGTGTATCCTCTTGATGGGTAATTGTCTTTACCTCATCTTACTAATGCATTTGATATATGAAATTGGTATCTTATATCTTGGTGGGTTATGTGAACGCTGTATGCACTTTTTTGCTCTTCCCTGCTGGCCTATCTTTCAGGGTGCAATGGATGCAAGAAATGCCGAATGGAATGTATCAGTATTTCATTAAGGTTAGTATTCATAATGACTTCACCCCTTCATTTATTATGTTTATAGACCTTGGTTGGTCTGTAAAAACTCAGTTATGAAAATGTGTGCAGTTTGTGTTTTGAACTACTATTGGAAAGAGTTGCTGATTAGCAGTTGCTTCGGGGAGTAGTGTAGGATCTATTATTGTAATGAAATTCTTGACAAAGAAAATTATGTGTCCGGAGCTGAGACTTCCAAGTTTTCTGTTTGTCTTTTGGTTCTTCAGGTGGTTCCTACTGTATACACTGATATAAGTGGTCACACCATCCAGTCAAATCAGGTAATAGTTAGCACTTTGAACTTTCATTACTTATGTCTGAATTGTGGTTATTTGTTTGTTCTTGATGAAAATGCATTTTGCTGGTTTACACAGTTCTCGGTAACGGAGCACTTTAGAGGCGCTGAGTTTGGTCAGTCTCGGTCTGTTCCTGGAGTTTTCTTTTTTTACGACCTGTCTCCAATTAAGGTGCGATACTTATTGTTTCTTGAAGCTATATTTATACATTGGCATGTTCCTAAAAAATTTCAAGTACTTGTTGTTATCCTCAACAAATCTTGCATGTTGCAGGTGACGTTTACCGAGGGTCATGTTTCATTCTTACACTTCCTGACAAATGTGTGTGCTATAGTTGGAGGTGTGTAACACACCCATCCTTTAACCACAGTGACTGTGTTTCTCTGATACTAATAATTACCATGTTTTTCTTCAGAAAAAATAAAATAAAATAAAATAAAAAATGAATTATCATCATATGTGAAGCAACTTTGTATGCGTACATAAGCTGTTCAACATAGCTAATACACGTGAAAGTACATTTCTAGTTTCAGAACTTTCAGTTTTAAGATCCCCATATGTACGCTTCCACAGTCCAGAGATTGTTTCCCCTAGAAAATACGCCTTGCAGATTCTGTTGCAAATATTAAGATATATTGATTCCCTCCATTTTTTTTGTGGTAATGTGTGCAGGCGTCTTTACAGTTTCTGGGATAGTTGATTCGTTCATATATCATGGTCAAAAGGCGATCAAGAAGAAGATGGAAATCGGAAAATTCAGCTGAGATCATACCATCTCTCTGAATCTGCATATGTTTGGCTCAACTTTTCTTGCCAGTCAAGGGCCTCAGGTTGAAAGCGCGAATGGTGGGAGCACAAGATGATACATAGATACATCCTTCGTAAACGGTGGGCTAATTTATTCACAGCTAAACTTAAAAAGTTCTAAAGAATGACAGATGAGTTGAGAAAAACTCGCACTTTTTTTTGCTGTTCACAGACCACACTTCAGTTTTACCAGTTGTAATTCAATAGTCGAGGATGAGCTGTTTAAAAAGGTAACAAGGAAGTTTTCAAATCATCTAGAAGTTCTCGTAACAGGCAATCATATAGTTATAGATGTTTAATTATGTTGCTCTACCAATTTCTTTGTTGTACTGCCGTCTAGATGCTTTTACATATCAGCACTACAGCATATATCCCAATCGATTTGCTTGTCATGTGAGATTAGAATCCTTAAGTCATGGTCCCATCTTTTGATTTTGGAGAATATGACCTCACTCTTGCACTGCTCATTATTCGTGCTTAGGCCATGAACATGTCGACTGAGCGTTTTTTTTTTTTATGCAAGACTGAGTGTTAATTAATATTACCTCCGTTTTAAGAAAAGAGTTACTATCACTTTTTCAAATTGGTCTATTTTTAGATTATAATGAAAAAATGATAGTAACATTTTTTCAGAAACAGAGGGAATAATAAATAACATACGGCTAATTACCCAACTGCTCCATTCAAGTTTACCGTTGTTAGGACCCTTTGGGTTATGGACCTTGTTGATACAACAAAATACACTAATGTATATCTTATCCTCGGGCGCCAATCTAGATAGCACCAACGTGGACGTGAACACGGCCAAAATATTAGGGCACGGACACGGACACATATAAAAATTTGCATAATAAATTATGTATGTATATTAAAATTAGGACATGGACACATATAAATATTTTGTATAATAAATTACATATGTGTATTCGTATAATTTTCCACCGGCAAAAGACTAATAATGATATAAATATTTTGTAAAATTATAATTATATATTTTTTTTGTCTTTATTATAAAGGTGGAGTTTAGAAATTTTGTACTCCCATTAGATAGGTGGAGTTCTAATTTTAAGGCTGTTCTTTTTCACATATGCCCTTATTTATGATTCGTAAAGTCATAATTAACTTAATGTTTCTAGTGTTGAGAATAAAATAAAGATAAGACAGGAAAAATTATAAATATTTATGAAATCAATTTATTTTTTTAATCCAAGTGATTAGACTAATTCCGGCTTTATATTAGGGACAAAGAGAATATAAATAAAAGTATTGTAGAACGATTGTAATTTATAGAACACCGACCACCTTAAAGTTAAGGTTCTAGGGTCAAATTTCGCTGATTCTAAACTACTCCCTCCGTTATCGGAGGTAGTAGAAATTATCGGACCTTACTCATTAGCTCTCATTTTATGTGTCGTATCTAAATTAGAAACCATTGGACCTTACTCATCAGCTAATGGGGTATTTTATTAGGAAGATTTTATGTTTACATGTAATAAGTGCAAAATACGTAAACAATAAACCCACAGAGAATGTGTGGTATAGTGGTCAGGGTGCAATTTAAGGTGTTTAATCTGCGTCCTAGTGTCCACAGTACAAGTCACGTGGAATGCGTATGCACACGCGCTGCATCTAGCATGTATCGTAGTCGCGTTAGGTCTGCAGTCTGTGTTCCACGCACGTCAGACGCGTGTACTGCACCAAAAATGGCGCATCTGTGCTACACATGCTCTAATGATATTTTGAATTTACCCCTAGTTGTGAAGAACAATTCAGAATTTAGAATATTTTGGTGATCAATTCAGAATCATGGACGAACTAAAAGAATCAAATCACCTGTAAATCTCTCTTAAATTTTAAATTAATAATAAAAACCCTAATGAGTTTATATTTTTTATGTTGGGTTTTAATTTGGTTAGTGTGTTTTCATCAAATTTGTATGGTTAATCTGTTGACTGATTGGGGTTTTTGTTAAAACGATTAATATATATAAGATTTCTTTGTTCAAGGATACTTTATAGCAAATAAATCTTGTTTTGTTATAATTGATTGAAAGTACTCAAGTTTTAACTTGTTATCTGGCCATAGCCGACTTGTTACACCACTGAAATAGAATTTTCTTACTACATTAATAATAAACCTTGAAAAGTTATCACTACGGGGTTCGTGCTTCAAAGTCTGTTGTATTATTCAAATATCAAACTTCATACGTATATATGATTATTACTTGATTTTAATTTTATTGCTCATAATAGTTACAAAAACGTCAAATTATATGTGCATCAAATTAAGGGTAGGGGTAGGGGTAGGGGTAGGGGTGAGCAACAGATGGAACCCATGGATTTGGTGTCATCCAAATCCAACGCATTAAAATGGCGGGTGATGATTTGTATCTGTGTCCGATTCGTTATCCACGGATTTGACACCCATTGATGAGCGGGTGGACGGATTGGATACGAGTAAATCCACGGATTTGATGTTTTTTATTAGAAAAAATAAAAATAGCTAACATGTTAACAAAAAAAAACTAATTTAAACATTAAATTACTAAAATTATAGAGTATATTAAGTTATTACAATTTACAACATAACAATGCTAAAATTATAATAATGTCAACCCAACAACTAAAAGTAAAATTTAAAGACTATATTCAGTATTGCTTGTTTGCCAATCTGAATCATCGGTACAATTAGGTTAGAATAAAAACACTAAAAGTTATATGGTACTTGTAAAATACACATATGTCTCTTTGTATTTTATAAATTTTCCATTTACCATTAAACATAGCGGGTTCGATGGATTTCTATACTTGCACCCGTACCCAACCCATTATTTAGTGGATTTTGAAAATGCATTTATATCCAACCCGTCCATGAACGGGCTGGGTGTCCACCCGTCAAATTACGGATGAATTGGGTCGGATTGATGGGTTTGAGTTCATATGCTCACCCCTAATTAGGTGTAAATTTTATCTGGTGGCCCATGGCCCAGTGCCGACCGCCCTTGCCCATGGAGTTGCTCATTACGAACTGGCCCGACCTAGCCCATTTAAATAAAAGGGCGGGCAAAGGCCATGAGCTTAATTTCCTTACCCGACCTATTGGCCCGTCAATACTACTCGATCTAGTTTCCCGTCAACACTGTCCATTTACTTATAATTTATAAAATTATAACATGCTGAATAACCAAACTCGTCATAAATTCTTTCGATAAAAAGTTTATTTTACTAAACATGTTGAAAAAATCTATGATTTCCTGTAAAATCTTGATGAAATTTAATTATTATATTATTTTAGAACTGTATAAATTTTTTTTGTTTTTAAATTAAAATATATTTTGCTATATATTTAAGACCACCCATCTTTATACGCCCAAACCAAAATTATTAAATAGGCTTGGACAGACCATGGACACTTTATTTTGATGTAAATCCCTGCTCGTCCTTGCCCATTTAATAAATGGTCGGGCTGTCCGACCCGATCCAATTTACATCCCTACATCAAATGAATGTGAATGTGAATGTGAATGTGCCCATCCTTGAATTAATGGGATAAACTATTTGTTGAACAAGCTGGTGTTCGATTAAACGGTTGGAATTATTTTGATTTAACCATTTTGGTTTTTTTTCCTATTAAATATAAAATCGGTTGAAACAATTTTTTTTTAACAAAAAGAAAAAAAACGTTTTTAAACGGTTTTTGGTGGATCACTAAGTCGTTAATTTTCCAACTCAGTGTTTCATCTAATCATTGTATCGCTAGTCTAGTTTATGGGCTATAAATAATAAAAGAAAATGGTCAAAATTAAATCGTCATCAAAAATAATTGATCCAAGACAAATGGGTTATTGTTAATAAAACCATGGACTATATTTAAGAAAATGTTATGAAATGATATTTGGTGGAATTACACCATACTTACATCATCATCTTTTCATCTCCTCTTCATCTTTTCATTTCCCCCACTACTTTGTAACCACCACCACTAGTAGTAATGTGTGCATACCCCTTAATTCTATGGTAAATGTTCATCTTCTTCTCCTTATAAATAGAGAACATTTTCTTTGTAATGTGATATCCCAATAAAAATTCTCCTCCGCCTTCTTCTTTATTTCTATGTTTTTTTTTTAATTTACAACACGTCATTAGTACGTAATTCTAATCACCAAGCTATGAAAAATAATTAAAAAAAAGTTCAATCGATTTTAATTTTTATAGTATTTTAAAAAAACTTAACTTTATTTATATTGGGTTTTAGTTTCTCATATTAGCTTACATGAGATCAAACAGTAGGTTTAGATGGGTTTTAGTTTTTATTATATATTCGTTTATTTGACTCTATTTAATAGTCAAAATCATACGATATGATATATATATATATATAAACTATTTATTTATTTTTTTGGTCTATGTTTTAGATCAGTGATCAATTTTATTCATAGAGCAAGATTACCCATACAAACAGAAACAAATCTTCCTTTCTACATATCTGATGAATCTTTTGTTATAGATATCATCTGATAATCATCATTTATTTTATTTTTTTGCGTAGCTAATGGTTTACCGTTTCCATGGCGTAAACAGTTTACGCGCTAGGTTTTTAAAGGATCTATCTTAGGCTCTTAGAGCATTCACAGTTATGAGACTATAATCTGGACCAAACCCAAATTTAGTCTTTGGTCTACCCAAAACCAATCACAGTGGGGTGACTGTATTTAGGTTTTGCTCCAGTTTTTTTACTTTTTGGGATCAAAATTGATCTCAGAACTGGAGCAAACACGAATATGGTGGAGCGTGAACCTAGCCGTGCGCCTCGTGTAAGGCGTATCGTTACCCCTCCGTCTCGTGCCAGACGTAATCCTAGACAACTGTCTCATGATCTAGGCGTGAACCAGAGAGCCGCCTGTATTGGGCGTTCACCCAAGAGCATGTCCAGTGGGGCGTATGGCTAAGAGCGCGCTTGGTACTTAGGCGTTAACCAGGAAAACACTTGTCTTGGGCGTGCACCATTTGTACGCTTGTTTTAAGCGTTATCCAAACTTGCGCCTACTTTGACGACGTTGTATACGAACGCCTGGTTGTAATAACCGTTAAGATTTCTTACCGTTGTAACAGCTATCTTTTGGTATACCTATATAAATGAATTAGTTGAGTATTTCATATACTACTAACCCATTTCATTTGTATACGAGAAAAATTTCACTAGTTTCATATATTTGTCTTTCAAATCAGTTAAAATTATGACACCAAAACCACGAGGTCCAAATTTTTCAACATTTGAAGATGTAACGATGTGTATAATTCATTTATCAATACCTCAAGATTGAAGTGTTGGTTCCGAGCAATCAGAAGAAAAATTATGGTCTCGCATCTTTCGTGGAATGAAAGAAGTCATACCTACAATGCCGGAGCGCACTTGGACCTCCATTCAGAAACGATTTTAGGGAATAAGTAAAGTGTGGCGCTTTACTCTGCAAAAGAGGTGGAAGTGGAACGTGAACACCATACTGGATGGGGCCCCGAAACAAAGGTAAGTACCCATTTAATTTTTGTCCTGTACATTATTATTTTGAATTGTATATCGTCCACTAAACTTTTTTTAAAACAATAACAAATTGAAGAATTAAGAAAAATTTTCAAGGAAGCTAACGGCGGCAAAATATTTAAGCATGAAGAGTGCTACTCAATTATGTTAGAAAATATCAAATATTCACGATGATCGAGAACTATTTTCGATTCATCACAAGCTGAAGAAGATTCTGAAAGTGGCGAAGAAGACGAAGAAAGACTGGAAACAAGTCAAGACCATTCCAGTGGCCATGAGGAAATAAGAGATATACCTAACACATATAACCATCATATGGGAAAAAAAAAGCGAAACAACTGAAGAAAACATGGAGAGCAAAATCCAGTGGCCAATAGGAAATGATGGAAATAACTATTAAAGAGCAACAAAACTTCAATACCAATTATAAAGAACAAACATAAATGAAGATGGCGTAGAGAGAATCCGAGTTTGCGGCAAAACTAGTTGAGTCTTCGGCAAAGTTTGCAGCAAAACAAGTTAGGAAAGAAAAACTTGATGCAAAGAAAGAAGCAGACGACGAGTTTCGCATAATGATGATGGACGTCTCCGGGTTGGATGCCATAACAAAAGAGTACATCCAACTTAGAAAGACAAACATTTTACAGAGAATGAGAAGTCAAGCTTAAAGCGTTCTCGGATTAGATGAAACCTTAATTATTATGATATTAATGGATTGGCATCTTTAGTTTCTACTTTTATGATTTATATATTTATTTATCAGAATTGTATTAAGAGGTTAAAATTTCCATTTTAGTTTTGAAATCATATTGTTATTTTAAATGTTAATGAACTTCCAATGTACCTTTTGTTTGAATTAATGAAAACTTTAAATTTCTAGTAATTAAGTAAGTCAGGTGAAAAATTAAACCAACCACTCATTTTTTCGCATTAACATCAACACGATAAAAGACTAGACACTCATGATATCAGCTTATCTACTCGTCTCCTACATGAGTAGATAAGTGAGATTGTTTAAATTTTTTAAATTGACAAAGTAAATAATTGAAACGTTGGATTCCACTGGATAAACTTTTATTATGGCCCCACAAGTCTCAAAAAAAACAGACTCGTCACTTCTTTCTATATCATGTTTTAGTCGTTGCACGCGGATCTAACACCTTTCATAATTAGGAGTCCGCAGTCTTTCTAGCCATCCATTGAGTAGATTGTTATTAATTACCCACTAGGCTGGAACAGAACAAAGTCGTCACTTCTTTCAATATCATGCTTTAATCTTTTATTGAAAATTGAAAAATTATTTCCATTAAAAAAAGGCCATATGTATACCCATTCGTTCTCATTTGGAAATCACACCTTCCACATTTCAAATAACCTAATTCAAAGATTATTTTTATCTCTCCGTTTTAAAATTATGGCTTACCAAATTTTTAGTATTAATGCTGATAATTTAATCATAGAGGAAGATCTATCTCTTTGTCGAAACTTAGAATTATATTATCCAGCAAGAGGTCATGAACGTCGAATGAATGGTTCAATGAGCATGGAATGGTTAGAATATATCCATGCTAACTTTTGTAATGAAACCGGTAACCCCAATAACCGGGTACATGCCTTTTTTGTCGATTTCAGGAAATAGGTAGGGCAGTACTACAATTTTCAACTTTAACCGCTAAGGTGAATGAAAGAAGAATTAGAAATGAAACTGACGACGAAGTTGTTGCGAGATCTCTGGAGAAATGGAGAAGATGGAAAGGTTCAAATTTTAGGTATCAACCTCATTTCGAGATCCTAAGGGTGAGGGGAAAATACAACCCTTTTGTGTTGATTGTTTTTCGAAGATGTTTAGAGCGTCATCCAGGGCATCGTACCACTCGTTGAAGGTTTGATTATAGGTTTTATGGGTATATCTCTTTGTAATCCCTCACGAGACATAACTCGTATGTTGGATCCACCCAATGGTTTAAAGGCTTGTTGCACGTGCTAAGTGCAACCGCGACTCCAGCGAAAAGGAGATATCTTAACATCTAGTGATGTATTGTTGTTCTGAATAAGTGATATTGGTTATTTATGATACTTCCGTTAATTTATTCATTACAACATAGTAAGCATATTTATAGTACAAAAGATAAAAAACAAACCTAAACTCACTTTCGCAGGCATTGCGGCTGCACTTAGCATGTGCAGCAAGCCTATAAACCCAAGGTGCCCCTAGCGGACGAGTGGTATCTCGGGAGGGTTTACAAGAGATATACCCACAAGACATATCCGCATGGTTCCGAAAATTATTCGTCACCAAAATATGACCATAAGTGTTCGATCAAGTCATTTCGCAAACGAATATGCGTATCTTTGTTGTGTACTGCATGTCGGCGTTGCTCAACTCTCATTCTCGAAAGTTCAGCACTATGTTGTCTCGAAATATTTTATCGATGCATGGTTGCGGCGTTGATCATATTCATGTGGCCAATCACCGGGTAGACTCTCATCCTCCACTATCATATTATGTAAAATGATAACAGTTGTCATGATATATGCAAGTACGTCTGGATTCCACATTCTTGCAGGTTGCTTGACGATGGAGGATTGATTTTGCAGTACACCAAAGCCTCGCTCTACATCTTTTCAGCAACCCTATTGCATTGCTGAAAATATCTGTTTTTTCTGGGAATCTAGATGTTTAATAGACATATCAATAGTAGCAATCTCTGGGTATATGCCATCACCAAGATAATATCTCATATCATATGGATATTCGTTTACCACAAAGTTCAATGGTGGTGCTTTCCCGTTGATAAGCTTTTTAAAAATATAAGAACGGTTCATCACATTAATATCATTGTTTGAATCGGGCATACCAAAAAATGCATGCCAAAACCAGAGATCAAATGACACCACTGCCTCCAACATAATACTTTCACTCTCTTTGTACGCAGTGTAATCCCATGATTCCTCCGATGGGCATTTATCCCATTTCCAATGCATGCAATTTACACTACCTATCATCCCTAGAAATCCCCTATCTTTGTTCTCCTTAAGCAACAATTCAACATCACGCTCAGTTGTTGTGCGCAAATATTATTTCTCATTTAAATGCACAATCGTCTTACAAAACCTACGAGTTGTTTCCAAAACAGTAGTTTCTCCAATGCGTAAGTACTCATCTATTGCATCGGCCTTATATCCATAAGATAACATTCGTATTGCTGCAGTAACTTTTTTATGAGGGGTTAATCCAGGAACGCCACAAGCATCTTTTTTTTGAATAAAATAATTAATTACTGGTACGACATCTCCCAAAATACGGTTGAACAATTCTCGTCGTATTCTAAATCTTTTACGAAATGCATTAGGTGGAAACGTAGGGTTTCTGCAAAAGTAATATTTCCAGAGAAGTATTGCACCGACCTCACGTTCTCTTGGTATTTGGATACGAGTATGAGACCAGTTCATACTTGAAACGGTCAATCCCAAAGTGACTGCTTGGTTATTTTGGCTCAATGCAACTAAATCTTCGTCTGATGAGTACAAACTATTATTATCATCATCACCAGAAGAAGAAGAAGAAGAAGAAGAAGAAGAAGAAGAAGAAGAAGAAGAAGAA
>JAJJMC010014687.1:1651688-1742731 GCA_023531435.1 Papaver californicum | reverse complement strand
AAGAAGAAGAAGAAGAAGAAGAAGAAGAAGAAGAAGAAGAAGAAGAAAGAGGAATAGAAGAACAAGAAGCATAATAGTCAGTGTTATTCTCATAGTATGCCATTGGTTATTGATGTTTGCAGTTTTGGTTTGTATAATTGGAGACTCGGGTGTTCAATTTATAGGCATATTAAGATAAGTATTTGAGTGTTGATATGACTACACTCTCTTGGTATTTTAAAAATTAACTGAGTTGAGGCAAGTAGGGTGAATAGACGTATTAAACATAAGAAATATCGGTTGAGATGACAAGACCAAGCAGATAAAAAGACAAAGCAAAAATTAAATAACTTTTTAAAATGACAATACAAAGCAGATATAAAAGACAAAGCAAAGATTAAAAATATCTTTGGAAATGACAACACAAAACAGATAAAAGACAAAGCAAAGATAAGAAAAGTCTTTTGAAATGACAATTCCAATCAGATAAAAGATAAATCAAAGATAATAATGTTTGTTCGAATGACAATACAATGCAAATGAAATACTACCCATCCGTATCTTGATTCCCAGGCGCCGATCACGGTGGCATAAAAGGAGGCAAAGATGATCTCGATGTGTAACTAACTGATGGCATTGTTGATGATGATCCCTGACCCATGGTATTCCACATTTGTGGTGGCATAGTTTGAGAAAAAATGCCAAACCCAAGGGGTGGTTGTTGCGTACGAAAATGGGCCAGCTGTAACTCCAAATTGTTGTTGTGATTTTTTAGACCCCGTATTTCTTCATCTTTTGCCATGATAAACTCTGTCCTCTCCTTCGTTTCATTTAATGTAAACTTACGAAACTCTTGCATAAAATCAGCATACTGTTGAAACAGACCATAAGCTTCGACCTCTTATGGAAAAATAATAATAACATTCTCACGTATTTTTATGTACTAAAAAAAACAGTGGTTTGTTGTATACTTACGTATGACAATTGTTATTGAGGCGGAATGGGTACAAGTTCATCAGGTTCTTGGATGTTGTTTTTAATACGATTGCCAGAATACTCGTATGTTTCAACCTCTCGATCGACTTTGGTGGCAAATTTCTGCAAGTTAGTTACATGTCGCCAATACTCAATATACAAATCATACATAACAACATGCACTAATTCCGTTGCATCGACCAAATCGCTTTCCCTCAGCTGATTTGCTTCGTCATTGTTGAAGTTGGAAATACGAGTAGGTGGGTTCCTGGGAACGCCAAAATTATAATGATTTTTCCTCCAACACCGTTCTCCAAGGTACACGTTATGTTGTGCAAAGAAAATAACTATAAAAAATAAACCAATTAACTATCCAAAAATCCAAGAAAATAAAGAACAGTGCTATCAAAATACATTATAAACTCACGGTGCCTAGCCAAGAAAATATAACCCTTTTTTCTGAGAGCTCTGATGTTTTCCGTCCAACATTTGTGTCAAGTACTAAGATGGCAGAATCCCGCGGTCGCCAAGTCACATCGTCTATAGTCAGCCGATTAAGACAAGTCCTAGAGCGAACAATATCAAACATTCATAAATCATCCAAAATACAAAATTCATGATTCACAAAATAGTCCACTAATAAAATTACCAACTCTACAAAAATTCATCATAATTCCCCAATTTTATAATTTCATAAACATTCATTATAAAGGAACGTAAACATTCATAATTCCAAAATTTCATAAACAATCATATCAAATCAATTAATCAATAATTTAAAATTAACCACAACCCAACTCAAATTAACCAACAACATTAATCAATTAATTCTCATCAATTTTTTAAAACCCAATTTACAACTTCCAAAACCCTAGAATTATACCAAATTGTAAAATTACAGTTTGTAAAACCTAATATGTCTATTTCATAATCATATACTTAATCTTTAAACATATATATACAAATTTAATTAACAAAACATTACAATAAATCATAATATAAAACATTACAATAAATCATAATCTAAACCTATGAAATCCATTGAAATTCACATAAAAGTTTGAATTTTATACCTTTCCTTGAGATAAACCTAACTTAGATAACTTTGTTTCAAAGCTGCTAGGGTTTTGCTAGCTTTTTCTATTTTGAAAAGAGGTTGAGAAGAGGAGGGAGGATTCAGTTGGAGGGTTGAAGTGGTAGGCGTTGAAGTTGTATGCGTCTGAAGTCTGGAAGAGGAGAATAGAAGAATAAAAGCCTCTGCATGATGAAGCGTTAGCCTAGACCACCGCATGATGAGGACGCGCGTAAGCCTAGACCACCGCCTGATGAAGCAGGCGTTACTCTACACACACGCACGTCTTCATGATACACACGCACCAGCTGCACGAGTAGAAGAGTCACCAGGCGTATGGCTAAGTTAACACCTCATCAGGCGTTCATCTACACACACGCCTGTCACTGAGGCGTGCTGTTAAGCGTGCGTCTACCATCAGACATTCTTCTGGGTTACGTCTCCCACCCAGCGTTCATCTAGCGTCCGCCCCAACCAAGCGTTTTCACTGGCATACACCCATACAATACAATTCCAACAGACATATCCTTATATATGCACCCAACGCCAGGTGTTAATTTAGTCTTCCACCTGATCAAAATTTACTCTGTTACCGTTGCGTTTCAGGCGGAGTATTATCAAAAAAATTAGTGTTTAGTCTTTGAGTTTAGTCTTGTAACTGTGGAAGCTCTTAACATCATGATTCCTGACTTAGTTTCAATGTTTTTTTTATAATATAATAAAAAGTATTAACCGTGACTTTGATATGGATGTACCATTTTTATTAGATGAGTACTGATCTAATAATGAGTTGCACACTCGATTAGGCGCTCATACAAAGAGCACAAGGGGATCATTTTATTCCAAACGTAGCAGTGATAGATCAGATGGAGGGAATGCAAAGTGATCAAAATCAATTGTTAACTGTGTAAGTCGTAATAAACTAATAACTAACAACAAAGAGAAACACATTGTTTGATATATTTTTTTTTTGGTTATATTTATGTACTTCAGATCGTATTTTACATGATCAGTCAATTGATTAGTGAATCAATTTACGCTGTCCTACTTGACATATTAATTCTTTGTCTTTCTGACAACAACGTGATCCATGTTTATACGTCCACAAATGTGACGATCCATGTCTATGAGTCCACAAATGCGATCTAAATAAGTATCGCGGATATTTACTCTTTTACTGATTTTATATTTTCGTTGCACCATTTTTTTTCTGGGTGCAAATTCAGATCTAATGATTAATTCTAAAAAGATAAAGTCTATATTTTAGGATGGGGATGATTAACTTTACCGAATAAGTTAAAATTTTATCTATTTTTTAAAAAAAAAAATTCAGTGAAAAAAATAATATGAATCCATCAATGGATGGTTTGTAGTTTTTATATTTTTAATGAAATTGTAATCACCAAAAGTTAGTGCTTTCGCAATTTAATTATTTTTACGGTAATTAATCACATGCATGGTTCATAAACTTGGTATCTCCATTGGATGAAGATCATGTAATCTTTAGATTTGATTTCTATTTATTTACAAAAAGCACTCTGTCAACCACAAAATGAATTTTTCATACGCGATGACTAAAACAACATTTTCTTTTTTTTCGATAAAATTTCGATAAATTACCCAAATCATGATAGTTATTTATTAAAGTTTCATTTTGGTTATCTTCTAAATGGGTTCCTTTAGAGGGCGCAAAATTATATTAATTTTTTTATGTCATTGATAACAACGTATCCACTTTCTACCGTATACAAAGGTGAGGTAATTACTAGTTGTTATCTAAATACATCCCTGGATAATTTTTCTGTCTTAAAAATCCAAGTGATGCTTAATTCCTCTAATTTATATCGAGGACTAATCAAGTATAAGTTCACCAGCTTGTATCTTATTGCATTGGAAATGTGAATCACGTGATTACCAATCAATATTGGTAATTTTTCCAATGGATATTGATTTTGTGATTAACACATATAATTTCTATGAGAAACTCTTTATTAGGCAAAATTATTTGAATCTTTGGAAGGAGACTATTTTAAAAATATTAAGGTTATTTCTTTAATTTTAGAGGATCATTGGGATACCCTTAGAGCATCCATAGTCATACGATCAGACCAAAAGACTAAAGAGTAAAATTTTTACTCTTTACTCCACCTGAACGCAACGGTGGTGGAGTAAAATTTGATCGGACGGTTGTCTAAGCTAGCGCCTGGCATTGGGCGCACGACTAGGTATATGTCTGTTGAAACGGACGTACGCCTATGAAAATGCTTGGTTGGGGTGGACATTTAATGAACGCTCGATGGGAAGTGTTATCCAAAAGAACGTTTGATGATAGACACACGCCTAGCGTCACGCCCCAGAAACAGGCGCTCTCTTAGCCGAACGCCTGATGGGGCGTTATCCTAGCCACATGCCCAGTCACTTTTCTACACGTGGAGGTGGTTCATGTTTCAGCTGAGACGGGCGCACGCTTAGACATCCGCTTGAATCATTAGGCGCTTCCCTATCCGAACGCGCGTCTCACCAGGCGGAGGGCCGCGTGAGCGCCTGATGGGGCGGACCAATATATTCCTGCAAAACTCTCTTCTCCTCTCCACAGTTTTATTTTCTCCTGAACACTTCACAAATAGGCGCACCCCAATCAACCGCCTACCACTCCACTTGCTAAACCCATTTCTCCTTCCAAATCAAGCTCAACCTCTTTTCAAATTTGCAAAAGCCTGGCAGATTTGATACAAACTAATCTAAGTTAGGATTATTTCAAAGCAATCAAGGTAATAAACTCAAACTTTGATATAAATTGTAATTGATTTCATAGGTTTAGATTATGATTTATTATAATATTTTATTAATTAAATTTGTATATACATGTTTAAAGATTAAACATATGATTATGAAATAGACATATTAGGTTTTACAAATTGTAATTTTGGAATTGGGTATATTTCTAGGGTTTATGGAAGTTGTAAATTGGGTATAAAAAATTGATAAGAATTTGTTGAATTGAAGTTAGAATTGATTAAGTTGTTGGTTAATTTGAGTTGGGTTGTGGTTAACTTTATGATTAATTGACTTGATTGTCTTTGAAATTTGGGAATAAGAATGTTTATGTTTTATAATGAATATTTATGGAATTATAGAATTAGGGAATTATGATGATTTGATTAGTAGTGGACTATTTTGTGAATCATGAATTTTGTAATTTAGATGATTTATGTATGTTTGTACATTTGATTGTCTAATTAGATAATTACTTTTGTAATGATGAAATTAGTATTTTTGTGGATTTATGGATTAGTGTAGGGTTTTATATTTATGCATTGTGATGATTACTCTTGATTTTGAAACTTGTATGTACCATTTGCACAGATGTTGAGCAATGTCACGTCGAGATTCGTTGGTCGAAAAAAGAGGAACAAGAAAGCTAAAACTGTTGAGGATTCAGAAGTAAACCCTACTACTGAAGAAATGGTCGATATTCCCGGGTTGGCAAACTATACTGTCTTGGAAGATGCTCAGGGTCACGCATCGACGAATATTACATATTCAACTGATTCAAAATTCAAGTATTTACATCGTGGTTCCCTCAAATCGGTCATTCAGACCTATGCAGGTATTACTAAACACATCCCTAGGGTTAAATACATTATTGAAAAGGCAGGATGAGACCGTTTATTGACCATGGATGTAGTAGATTCGTCACATGCTTTGACTGACTACATAGTTGGGTGTTTTTGGGATACCACAAACACTTTTCATTTCTCCTTTGGTGAGATTGGGTTCACACCGCTTGATTGAGTCATGTTGACAGGATTAAGTATTAATATTGGCAGTGGTATTCCGTATGACTCGGTGAAGTACCAATTTGAATTTGTCCAGGCGCATGTTTTTCCAGAAATTAAAGATAGTGAAGTTTGTAAAAGAGAACATATTCCCGCCCAGTGGGTTTCATATGCAATTACGGTTGCATTTTTGAGCACATATTTTGAGCCAGGAACGCCGGTTGCGACTAACGATGATAGCATACTTGCTGAGAGAGTGGTGAGAGCCTTTTATATGTTTGTTTTGGGACAATTTTTTTTTCCAATGCAAAAAACTATATTGATGATGGATGGTTAGCTTCTTTTGAGGATCTAAATGCAGTTGGAAATTATGACTGCGGTAGTGGTGTTTTTGCGAAACTGTATTCCGGACTTGCCTCATCTGGCAGGGGACAAAAGTCACTAGCCGGACCCTTCCAAATATTAGAGGTAAATTTCTTAGTCTTATTTATATTTCTTTTAAATGTTTATTTGTTATTAATTTATTTATTTCGCTGGTTGTCTTCACATTCTAGTTTTGGGGGTACGAATATCTGGGCATATGTCGACCAAATAACCCAACGAGTTAAAGTGAAGCAGTGTGGCCTAGAAGTTCTCGGTGGAAGGGTACAAGAAGGAAGAGTATTGATATTGTTCGGTCAAGGACTTTTCTTAATCAGTTGACTGTAGATGATGTGACCTGGCAACCGTGGGATTCCGCCATCTTAGTCCTTGAAACTGATATTGGACGGTAACCAACGGAGCTCTCAGAGAAAATGGTTATATTCACTTGGCTAGGCACTGTGAGTTGATAATTTATTTTGATAGGATTGTTTTCTATTTTCTTGGAATTTCAGTTAGTTGATTGGTTTATTTGTTGATAGTTATTTTCTTTTCACAGAATAACGTGTACCTCGGAGAACGGTGTTGGAGGCAAAACCATTCACATGGGGCGTTCCCAGCAACCCGCCTACTCGTATTAGCAACCTGAACAATTACGAAGCTAACGAGCTGAGGGAAAACGAAGTGGTCCCTGCAAATCAATTAGTGCATGTTGTTACGTATGATTTGTATATGGAGTATTGGCTACATGTAGCTAACTTGCATAAATATGTCACCAAAGTCGATTGAGAGGTTGAAACATACAAGTATGCTGGTGACCATATTAAACACAACATCCAAGAACCTGATGAACATGTACTCATTCCGCCTCAACAACAATTGTCATACATAAGTATACAACAAACCACTGTTTTTTTTAGTATATAAAAATGGGTGAGAATGCGATTTAATTTTTTTCATAACAGGTCGAAGCTTATGGTTTGGTTCAACAATATGATGATTTTACGCAAGAGTTTCGTAAGTTTACGCTAAATGAAACGAAGGAGAGGATGGAGTTTATCATGGCAAAAGATGAAGAAATACGGGGTCAACAAACTCACATCAACAATTTGGAGTTACAACTGGCCCATTTTCGTCAACAACAACCACCCATTGGGTTTGACACTTTTTCTCAAACTTTGCCACCACAAATGAGGAATACCATGGGTCAGGGATCATCATCAACAATGCAATCAAGTAACTATACATCCAGATCATCTTTGCCTCCATTTATGCCCCCGTGCTCGGCGCCTGGGAATCAAGATACGGATGGGTAGTCTTTCATTTGCATTGTATTGTCATTGGAACAGACATTATTATCTTTGATTTATCTTTTATCTGATTGGAATTGTCATTTCAAAAGACTTTTCTTATCTTTGCTTTGTCTTTTATCTGTTTTGCGTTGTCATCTCTAGAGATATTTTTAATCTTTGCTTTGTCCTTTATATCTTCTTTGTATTGTCATTTTAAAAAGATATTTAATTTTTTCTTTGTCGTTTTTTTTGCTTGGTCTTGTCTTCTCAACCGACACTTCTTATGTTTGATGCGTCTATTCATCCCACTTGACTCAACTCAGTTAATTTTTAAAGTACCAAGAGTGTTTGGTCATATCAAAACTCAAAGACTTTGCTTAATATGCCCATAAATTGAACACTAGATTCTCCAATAATACAAACCAAAACTGCAAACATCACCAACCAATGACATACTATGAGAATAACAATCCCTATTATGCTTCTTCTTCTTCTTCTTCTATTCATCCTCCTCTTCCCCCTCCTTCTTCTTCTTCTTCTTCTTCTTCTTCTTCTTCTTCTTCTTCTTCTTCTTCTTCTTCTTCTTCTTCTTCACCTGGTGATGATGATAACAAGAGTTTATACTCATCAGACGAAGATTTAGTTGCATTGAGCCAAAATAACCAAGTAGTCACTTTGGGATTGATCGTTTCAAGTATGAACTGGCCACATACTCGTATCCAAATACCAAGAGAACGTGAGGCCGGTGCAATACTTCTCTGGAAATATTACTTTTGCAGAAACCCTACGTTTCCACCTAATGCATTTCGTAGAAGATTTAGAATACGACGAGAATTGTTCAACCGTTTTGGGGAGATGTCGTACCAGTAATTAATTATTTTATTCAAAAAAAAGATGCTTGTGGCGTTCCTGGATTAACCCCTCATCAAAAAGTTACTACAGCAATACGAATGTTATCTTATGGATATAAGGCCGATGCAATAGATGAGTACTTACGCATTGGAGAAACCACTGTTTTGGAAATAACTCGTAGGTTTTGTAAGACGATTGTGCATTTAAATGAGAAAGAATATTTGCGCACAACAACTGGGCGTGATGTTGAATTGTTGCTTAAGGAGAACAAAGATAGGGGATTTCTAGGGATGATGGGTAGTGTAAATTGCATGCATTGGAAATGGGATAAATGCCCATCGGAGGAATCATGAGATTACACTACGTACAAAGAGAGTGAAAGTATTATGTTGGAGGCAGTGGTGTCATAGGATCTCTGGTTTTGGCATCCTTTTTTTGGTATGCCCGATTCAAACAATGATATTAATGTGATGAACCGTTCTTATATTTTTAAAAAGCTTATCAACGGGAAAGCACCACCATTGAACTTTGTGGTAAACGAACATCCATATGATATGGGATATTATTTGGGTGATGGAATATACCCAGAGATTGCTACTATTGTGATGTCTATTAAACATCCATATTCCCATAAAAAACAGAAATTTTCAGCAATGCAAGAGGGTTGCGAAAAGATGTAGAGCGAGGCTTTGGTGTACTGCAAAATAAATTTGCCATCGTCAAGCAACCTGCAGGAATGTGGAATCCAGACGTACTTGCATATATCATGAAAACTGTTATCATTTTACATAATATGATAGTGGAGGATGAGTGTTTACCCGGTGATTGGCCACATGAATATGATCAACACAGCCACCATGCACCGGTAAATATTTCGAGACAAAATACTGCTGAACTTTCGAGAATGAGAGTTGAGCAATGCCGACATGCAATACACAATAAAGATACGCATATTCGTTTGCGAAATGACTTGATTGAACACTTATGTCAGATTTTGGTAAGGAATAACAATCTCTAAGTCCTGCGGATATGTCTTGTGGGTATATCTCTTGTAAACCCTCCCGAGACACCACTCGGCCGCTAGGGGAACCTAGGGGTTTAAAGGCTTGTTGCACATGCTAAGTGCAGCCGCGATGCCTGCGAAAGTGAGTTTAGGTCTATTTTTTATCTCTTGTATAATCAATATGCTTACTACGTTGTAATGAATAAATTAACGGAAGTATCATAAATAACCAATATCACTTATTCAGAACAACAATACATCAGTAAATGTTAAGATATCTCATTTTCGCAGGAGTCGCGGTTGCACTAAGCATGTGCAACATGCCTTTAAACCATTAGGTGGTCCCAACGGACGAGTTATGTCTCGTGAGGGTTTACAAAGAGATATACTCACAAAGCCTATAATCAAACCTTCAACGGGTGGTATGACGCCCTGGATGACAATCTAAACATCTTCGAAGAACAATCAACACAAAAGGGTTGTGTTTTTCCATCACCCTTAGGATCTCGAAATGAAGTTGGCACCTGAAATATGAACCTTTCCATCTTTTTTATTCCTCCAGAGAACTGGCAACAACTTCGTCATCAGTTTCATTCCTAATTCTTCTTTCCACCTTAGCGGTTAAAGTTGAAAATTGTAGTACTGCCCTACCTATTTCCTGAAATCGACAAAAAAGACATGCTCTGTTCCGGTTATTGGGATTACTGATATTATTACAAAAGTTAGCATGGATATGTTTTAACCATTCCATGCTCATTGAACCATTCATCCGACGTTCATGACCTCTTGTTGTATAATATAATACTATGTTTCGACAAAGGGATAAATCTTCCTCTATGGTAAAATTCTCTGCATTAATACTAAAATTTGCGTAAGCCATAATTATGAATAGGAGAGATAAAAATAATCTTTGTATTAGGTTATTTGGAATGTAAAAGGTGTGGTTTCGAAATGGGAACAAAAGGGTATAAATTCATCTATAGGTATATCAAAATACCAAAATATAGTCGTTGATCAACGGTAACAAATCTCAACGGTTATCTGAGTAGGCGCTTGCTTAGAATAACGCCCCACACACAGGCGCTCTCTTACGTGCACGCCCACTACAGGCGTTAATCCAGCTGAACGCCCAATACAGGCGTTAATCCATCCGAACGCTTGATTACCAGGCGTGCTTATGGCGTTACGCTTGATTGGACGTCCTCTTCGGTGAACGCCTGATGGGGTGGAGTTTTGGTTCACGCCCGTCTGATGAAACACACATTTAGTTAAACGCATGGCACCAGACGGAGAGCCAGCTTCACGCCTGGCACGAGACGTAGGCCTAGGTTAACGCCCCACTATATTTGGGTTTGGTCCAGTTCTAAGATCAAATTTGATCCCAAACAGTAAAAATTTCGGACCAAACCTCATATTTACTCGCCCCACTGTGGTTCGATTTGGACGGACCAAAGACCAAATTTAGGTTTGGTCCGTCTTTTACTCCCACCACTGTGGGTGCTCTTAGAGGAGCAAACCATATTTTTCTTATATGATATTTTCTTATATGATAACAGTATAGCTTTCTATTCTCTTAGAGAAATCTTGGATGGTATTTTCTCCATTCATTATATGAGAGGAGATCTCAAGATTGACGTATTCTAAGGAATTTTAGCCGAAACGGTTTAGATTTTTCATTGATTGTGGAAGAATGGCGCTAATATATCGTTTAAAACAAAAACAATTGATTATGGTTATCTCTAAAATAATGAGCCATTGCTTTCTATTCCTTATAAGAAATCGTCTGAAAACCACAACGTGGATTTGTTCTAATACCAACGGTGATAATGGTTTTTACATTTTTCTTTAAACAAAATATTTCAAGTCAATTGAAAAAAAAATTCTCTATCGATCCTAAAAGGATGAGATATCGTTATTACGGTATTCACTATTGCGATTACAAACACCAAAGAAATGAGGTATTGCTGCATTCCTGGAGCATATTGAGCAAGTTTTTATTTTTCCTCTTGGTATGAATCTCCAAAAATGTAACTGTTCCACTTGTAGTTGGAATTTGGTAGGACACTAAAGGTCAATGGATGCGCACCCGGCTTGTTATTGTGCTCTTTTTCCTTCGTCCATATTTTGTCTCATCGGGTTTTACTGGTAAGGTTTTAGTGAGACAATTTAATTCGACATTGTGGTCATCCAAGGGGGAGTTGTATATTTTCGTCCATTTAGTGGATGCCCACATCTGATTAGACCAAATCAACATAACCACCTCCTAGGATTTTGGATTCCTTATGAACCACATAAGGTTTACTCAAAAATATTGTTTTTGTTTGTTCATGTATGGTAATGTATTCGTATCTTGTCAATTTGATGAAGAAACTACATTAACTACTTCTGCAAATCATCTCCGAGAAGCTAACAATCCAAGTCTAGAAGATTAACACAAATAAAAACTTCATCAACTATCAATTTTCTGCATTCAAGAAACTCGTTCATCGAAATTGAGAAGTCTCGACTCAAACATTTGCAAACCAAGATTTAACTGAAGTACTTATCAGGAGGAGCATCATAGTAAAAGGTATTTCACTGGACAATCACGTTGTACTGTTTTTCCTTCGTCAAGGTTTTGTCCCACTGGATTTTCCTTGTCAAGGTTTTAACGAGGCATCATATGCGTGTCCAACACTACTCTATATATTTTGTACTTTTTTTCTTCGCCTAGGTTTTTCCTAGCAAGGTTTTAATGAGGCAATGTTAATAATGTGGTGTCATCCAAGGGGGAGTGTTATGAAATGACATTTGGTGGAATTACACCACACTTACACCATCATCTTTTCATCTTCACTTCACCTCTTTATTTCCCCCACTACTTTGTAACCACCACCCCTAGTAATAATGAGTACATATTTCTTAATTCTATGGTAAATACTCATCTTCTCCTCCTTATAAATAAATAACATTTCCTTTGTAATATGACATCCTAATAAAAAAATTCTTCTCCGCTATTTTTATGTTTTCTTTAGCTTACAATAAAAACTTTTTTTCCCTTTCCGTATGGGTTTGGTTCGGTGAAGCTTTGTAATGTCAAACAAGTTTAGCATCGTAGAGAACGTAAAAGGTGCATTCCCACTTCACTTGCTGAAATAATCCTTAATCAGGATAATCCCAACAAAAAAAAAGCGAAATGGATGTGGTAGATAGCTTCAAGAAGCTTCAATTTTTTAATGCTTGTTTCTTGTTGAATTTGACTTCTTTGAACTTTTACTATCAACACTAATCACATACGTAAACATGTTCAGCATCACTAATTATCTTCATAATTTTTATTTTGTATATTATACGACTATAATGGTTTCTCCATTGGCCTTGTTTTTCCATTCGGGAGGTGTTTGATAACCATTATTATAATGAATTATGAGTCCATAATCAATTATCCAGCCCATAATCTATTATATAGGTGTTTATTAAATTTATAATAACTGATTATTTTAATCATAATTGAAAAAACTTATTATTTTCATAAGTAGAAAAAAATTGTTTATAAAAGTTATCATAATCAATTATTTTTTTTAACAAAAATGAATTAGATTTTTTTCTTTATTTTCTCTAAACTACCAAGAGAGTGACAAAAAAACAATTATAGACTAAAAAAATTTCTTAGATCATCATTCTTTCCTCTCTTATTCGAGAGCATTTTTCTAAAATAATCAATTATTTCTAAAATATATTTATTAAAATTATTAAAAATAATTAATAACATAATCATTTAATTTATGATTATCTATAACCATAAATGAAAATCATAATTTTTACCAAACACAATAATAAAATATCGGAAGAACTGCACATGATGAAAAGCAATATCTCGAATTCTGCATATACAAATCATCTGTACTATAGAAGCAACGTGTCGAATCCTCGTAAATCATTGGGATACAATTGTATCCCCACCCCCTTATTTTGACGAGGTTTTGTTTAGAGCCATACAGATCAATTCTGTTGTCTCTGTGAGCAGAGTTTCAAAATTTTCATCATATTCTCAAAACAATATTTTCACCCTTTCCGTTGAGGCTCTGTTTAGGCCGTGTAAAGTATAAACTATTCAATTATCAAGACATTTGGGTGTCTACATGCTTTAAAATCCCTCTCATATACAGAGTGACAGAGTCTATAGACTAAGGGTGTGTGTACTTCAATATCTCCTCACATGGGATGGGATGTCTCAAATCCTCATGAAGTTCAAGCCTTCAGATTTTTCTTTCAACTTTTTTTTTTTTTTCCTAATTTGATATTTTGGCCATTGATTTTAAGTTTTCTTACAATCTGCATTGCAAGATTTGTTGAAATATTTAGACATGAGCGTTGAGAATTCACAAAAATAAATAAATTCAGGTACCACCACATCTCCATGTTTCTACCATTCAAAAGAAACTAAACCAAAGAACAAACTATAGATTCGTAGATATAAAATTACTAATTATGTAACTTTCTTTTTCTTACAATCTAGTTGATCGATGAAAGAAAAAAAATACAAGCAGATCAACAGAAGAAGAAAAAGAATAATATCTCCTTCTACATGATATTAACATAACACTGATTAACAACCTAAAATGATAATGAACTGAACTACTAAATACTCTAAATAGAATCTCTCTGCAAACGTCAAAAACCCATTGCAGTGAGACTATTTGAAACGGAATTAACAAACAAAATAATCATGAAATGATGGCTTCCCAATCGAAATCCCATGATGGATATTTCTTCAAATTGACATTCTCTGATTCATTCCATATAGGTTGTTGATACCTAACACCAGGGAATTTAATTTCAGATTCAGGTGATGATGATGATGATGATAAAAAACTTGCAGATTCATCACTCTCCAAATACTTTGGTGATGATAATGAAGTCTCTTCCACCTTACAATAACCCTGATTCTGAAACCCTAATGTTTGATGATTGTCAACGACCGTATTTGGTTTCGAAGAACCCTCTATTTGATTCTTAGAGGGAAGTTTCTTCTTGCCCAAATTCTTCTTCTTCCCCTGTTTCTTTTGATCAGCTAAGCTTTCACAAATAGCTTGAAGCTTCAAATCAACAAGAGAATTAAGTGGTTTTCTGTCATCAAGAGAATGGCGAAGATGAGGGAAATTAAGTCTAGCAAATTCACCCCTCAATTTATAAGCAGCACTATCATAAGCTAAAGCTGCTTCTTCAGCAGTATCAAAAGTACCAAGCCATAACCTAGTTCTATTCTTAGGTAAACGGATTTCTGCAACCCATTTTCCCCAATGCCTTTGTCTTACCCCTCTATAAAGCTTTGTAGGTTTTCCTAAACCTATTTGTTGCTCCATTGGGATTGATTTAGGACTTAAGTAACTTAGGCTAGTTTTCTGTGGTTGGTGTTGTTGGGTCCATTCCTGTTGGTACTGATTCTGAATTGAACCAATTCCAGAATCAGAAAGACCCATGAATTGATGCTGTTGTTGTTCAAGTTGAATTTGTGCTTGAATCTGTTGGATTTGAATCTGGGTAAGTTGATTTAAACCTAATATACCAGATTGTTCATCATGACCAAAAAAATTTGGACTAGACCCCCCTGGATAAAACATCTGGGGTGTATTTGATGTTGAACAAAATTCTGGGGTGTAAAAATCAGATTGAGAAGTTGGAAAAACAGAGAAAGAAGTAGAAGGAAAAGGAGAGGTAGAAAAAGAAAAGGGATTAGGGTTTGAAGTAAAAGAAGTAAAAGAAGGGTTAGAGGAAGAAAATGGAGATGGGGAGTTCGGAGAAGACGATGAAGCACCTTTGATAAAAGGTTCCAGTGCTTTCATTAATTCACCTCCTGTAAATAAATCTGAAAAATCATTATTACTGCTTCTATTACAACTACTATGGATATCTAATGCCGTTGCCATAATATTATCTTTACGATAACTAAACAAAAAAAGAAAAAATTATAAGAAAATGTGAAAATCTAACCTGGTTCTTAACAAAATTAAAGAACAGGTTATGGTTTTACAGATAAAAAAACTGATTACAAAATGAAAGGTTGAAAGAGAAATTAAGTATAAATTCTTTATACTACTGAATCTAAGAACAACTTCAGAGATATAAAAAGAGATCTCTGTAAGTTGATTTATCAAAGCTAAGAACAGACTGAAAATTATATAACTTTAATTAAGAAAAAAAAATGAATCTCTATTCTGATAACCACCTGAAAATTCTGAAGAAACCCATTATACAAGTTCGATTTTTCTTTTTTCTAAAGATGAAATTTTGAAAGAGAAAACAAAAACAAACCCAGAACAAGTTTATGTAGAAATAACAGATGAAATTACAGAAAGGGATACAGAGAAGCGGGATTGCTATAAAGGGGAGGGGGAGCAAATTGAAGAAGAAAATCACTCACAATGTTTTAAAAGAATTTAGAAATTTTTCCTCACAATCGCTCTTTTTCTGAACACTCAAACTCACTTTCACTCTGTTTTTGAAACGCTAGTTTAGAACTTCTTTATATACACAACACAACAAGGGCATATAGTGGTAGAGTAATTTATTTATTTAATTAATTAAGAAGTTAATTACGCAATTAATTTTGAGTAGTAGTTATCTCACTCTTCATTTAAGTCAACCTTTTATTTATTATTACGTACTAATCCATTATTATTGAATATTTGTTAATTTAATACAACCAGTTGTAATGTTACTTACACTGCAACGGTACCTTAATTCAGAAAGTCAAATGGTTGAGTGGCGTGAGATTTATACTGTTTAATGATTTAGAGTTAATCAAGATGTAATTTAGCGGTCAAGATTGAAAACAGGCTGGATTATATTGGAATTAAGTTTGCGTAATTAATTGAAGTTTGATTATGGTGATCTTTTCCGTCGTGCTATCAAATCTCAAGCTCACATGCTTCTCGTAATCGCAACTAGTTTCTACTTTTAAGCTGTTTTATTAATTAAACAAGCAAGACAAAAAAAAATCAAATCACGTGGCGCAGGAAACAACCATCCGGACCGGTACATGTGAACCACATATGCTTTTTGATTAGTATATATCCAGGTAAAAGCTTACCGGTAAGATGTGGTTAAAGGTGTAAAACGGATTTATTTGAAAGCCGATAGTGCTCCGTCTACATCCACACAACATATGAAGTCGATCTGATTTCGAAATGATCGCGGTTTTCTCAATTCAAATTCGGATTTTTATTTGGAAATTGGATGGTATCTGATCCGAAAATCAATTAGAAAAAAAACAATAAAAGAGCTCCTACTTGTTTAATTAGATTTCCAAGATTTACAGAGAATTACTAACTATAATTGGACTCCCCGTCTACTTTAAACACGGGGTAATAAGGTAAAAAATAATAATACTACCTCCGTTTTTGGAAAAGTGTTATTATCACCTTTTCAGTTTAGTCTTAAAATAGTTCAAATTAGAAAAATGATAGTAACTCTTTTTTCAGAAACGGAGGAAGTACTACATAATAAATTTAAATTAGGTTAAAAGAGATTTATAAATGACTGTTTTCATATAAAAATTAATTAAAATTTAAAAAATGAAAGAAAAAAGAAAAAAATATTAAATATAGATATCCAATTTTATAAGTATAAATTATTACATGTTTTAGGTATAAAATTAGGAACCACATAATCCATAAGTAGATATATTTATTTTCAAACTCGTATGATACGAATTCGAGAAAATTTCGAAAATCCATGGATCGACACCGTTGTGGTGAAATCAACATTTAATGTTGCGTTGAATTGGTGTACTTAATGTATTCAAAGAAATATAGGAGAAAGGACTGGAGACTTAAAAAAGTTTTTATTATGTTTATTCCAAAAAAGACCAGAATTGAAGAAATCAAATATTTGAGACCAAAAGGTTTGATTAATGGTGTTACAAAATTATGTCGATGGTATTGGCAGAGAGGTTCAATCTTTCTTTGCCTCAACTTATTTCTCAGCAACAGTCAACATTCATAGACAAAGACAAATTCTTGATGCGGTTCTTATAGCTAATGAGTTGATTGATTCAAGACTTAGTAATATACCTGGTATTCTTTGTAAAATTGATTTTGAAAAGCCTTTTGACCATGTTAATTGGTTTTTTCTTGATAAGGCTTTGCATAAAATGGGTTATCGTCTAAAGTGGAGGAGTTGGATGCAATATTGTGTCGATCAAGTAAGATTTTCAGTGCTCATCAATGGTTCTTATGAAGGTTATTTCAAGAGTAAGAAAGGCATCATATAACCCATTTTCCCCTTTCTTGTTTTAAATTTTAGGTGAATATCTAACTGCGATAATGCTAAAAACTCAGGATATGGATACATTAATGGTTTTCAAGTCTCTAATTCAGGTACTAAGGTTAGTTATCTGCAATTTAAAGATGACACTTTAATTTTTTGGATGCAAATATTGAACAAATTAGGTTTCTCAGAATTATTCTTATTCGTTTTGAATTACTCACTAGTTTACAATTAATTTTTCCAAAATTCATATGTACGCAGTAGGATATGATGGTGACATAAATGAGTTTACATCTTCATTAGGCTATTACAACTCGCTTCTTCCTACAACTTATTTGGGACTCCCTTTGGGGGACAAGTACAAAGGTATTCATAAATAGGATAAAAATATTGATAGATTCAATGTTAAATTGGCGGATTGGAGAAAACCTTTGTTATACAAAGCATGAAAAGTGATCTTAATCAACAGTGCTCTCTCTAGCTTACCTATTTATTTTATTTATATGTTTTATTTTCCTAAGTCAGTGAAACTCAATTTAGAGAGATCGGTTATGGTCTTTTTATGGAACGATAACAAAGGAAATAAAAAATTACACTTAAGTGGAATTTTCTCTGTAAAAAGGAAAATAAATCGAGGCTTTGGTATACAAAATCCTAAAGCTATAAACAATGCTTTGCTAGCTAAATGGTTATGGAGATTTACAAATGAGTCTGCAACAATATAAGGGGCTTATGAGGTTGATTGGTTATCTAAACAACCAGAGGGGCTTATGGGTTTTCAGTTTGGAAATGTGTTATGCAAATAAAAAAAAAAATTCTTCAAAATTTTTAATTCAAGGTTAATAATGATGAAAGACCAAAATTTTGGGGAAATAGATGGATTTTAGGAGATGCTCTATATAAAATTTTCCCACACCTTTATGCATCTTCAAGGTATAGTACTTGTAAATTAGCTTATATATGTTAAGGTTCTCTTTCTGAACTTTCTCAAAACCTATTAAAAACTTTCGAGAAGCTACTGGTGATTTTGAGATTATTCAGGAAAGTCTGGCTAACTTTAGTTTTAGCCCTCAATATGAGGATATGTTGTAGTGGGATTTAAACAACAAGAAATCCTTCTAAGTAAAATCCAATTACAACAAACTGGTTGCTTCTTCTGAATTTCCAGGTCAGGATATCTTTCAATTTATCTGGAAGCAAAATACCTTCATAGGGTAGTGTTTTTTTTTCATTTGGTGCATTAGTCATTTCAAACTTCCTACTAGAGACTCACTAATCAGAAAAAGTATGCAACTTCTCCATCTTGTTTGTTTTGTAATAATGATGAAACAACGTCAAATCTTTTCCTACAATATGATTTTGCTGCAAAAGTCTGGCAACATTTTATGGATAAATCAAATTTTCATTTTACTATGTCTTCATCTGTCCCAGCTGCTTTTTTAGCTTGGCAAATGAACTTTGAGGCTGTTCATAAAAAGAACGTCTGGAATTTTATTGTATGGGCTTTAGCTATCAAGGATTTCGAAGACGTATCCTACGAGGTAGTAATGCATAATTAGGTTGATACTTATTTTGATCAATTTAATTGGTTTGAACCTTGTTTTTTTGGGTCTTATTTGTTGCTCTTCAAGAATTTTTTTTCCCTTCTTGGGTAATTCAAACTTTTTATACCCTCTTTATCTATTTAATAAAATCCTTTTTATCTTTCAAATAAAAAAACATTGTTGTATGGAATTATCTTTTTATCATGCTTAAAAGAATAAAAAACATTTTATCATGCACATCTATTAAAAAATTATTTAAAAAATTATTTTTTCTTTTAAATTTCTTATGATTTTTATCCTGCTAACCTAAGAATTTACACAAGACAATCTTATAAGAAGGGTGACAGAAAAGACACCAAAGAAGAGATAGAAAATGTAACACTAATTAGTTTTATTTGGGCCAAGTACTATGGTAGTTATTCATTTGGTTATAATTTAAATATAGTGAAAAGCAACCACTATGGGATATAACTTGGCTTTAATATGGCTCAAATATTTGGCTTCGCTAGCAAGAAGCGCACATCTGATCCCAGTTATAGTCAATCGATAGGGACGAATATCCAGTATTCGTCATATTTTTGACCAATTACGGGTTTTTACCTATATGAACTCCTAATATTTCTTTGTTAACTATTTTATTTATTCTAATTTTTTTTCCTATTATTTCTCCAATGTATTTCTCTTTTAACTATTTAATTTACTCTAGTTACTTTTTTTTTCCTATGATTTCTCTATTTTTTATCTTAATTAGTTTTTAATCTGCAAAACAAATACTTAATAAGGAAAATAAAAAGAATTGGACGGATACTGAGTATCCGTATGTTAATATTTGGACGAAATTCAGTATCCGTCTCAGTAAGCCAAGCGATTGATTTCCTCCATAATAGTAGTTTTTAAACATCTCTTTTGCCTAACTATAATTAAATTATAGCCAAGCAAAAAACCTCACCATAGTGCTTGGCCTTAATAGTGATTACAAGGTAATAGTTAAAGTCTTAACTGAAAAAAATCAAAATTTGAGGGAAAAACTGTTCGAGACCATTTAACGACAACCTTGTGTGATCAAAGCTTTAGTTTGTTGTTAAGTAACAAATGGTTGTAAATAGAATTAAGTCGATTGGTAGACTTGAACAGAAAATTTAAACTAATACCATGTTCGGTTGGGAGAATCGGGAGATCAATAATCAGATTACAAGGTGATACGATTCTGACAATTGGATTTCAAGTTTGGTTCAAGTTTTCCGGTAAAAAGAATCAATATGTGGTAACCTACTGTATAATATGACCTTTACCACCCTCAAATAGGTTTGGAAATTATCTGTTGGTTATTGATTTTTAATCTCCTTAGATAAGTTTCAAGATCATCAATTGTAGGTTACCCAAACAAGACAAGGTTTGGGAAAATACAATCTGTTCTTAAATCCCAACTGATTGGATCAAATCATAAATTCAATTGAATGTTTCTCAAGATCTAATTCGCAAATCTTTTCAAACCCTAAACCCAAATTGAATCAATCACAAAAACAAAACCTAAAAATAAAAATCTCGATTTGTTTAGGAATCTTACAAAAAAAAAAGTATTTTTCATTTTCTCAACACAGTTCAAATTATTCTCATGTAAATTTTTTAAAAAGAAATTTTAATTCTGCTCCCTCTGTCCCTATAAGATGAAGGGGGAGGTGTTTCACACAAATTAAGAAAAAAAAAAAGATTAATTTCTTTCAAATATATCCTTACTATTACTTTTTAAAATATTTAAATTTTTTAGTTTTTTATTCCTTGTTTCTAGTGTCTAATTTAGGGATGTACATGGTAACGGGTTTCCACGGAAACCGCCAAAACCGAACCGAGCCGTTTACTAATGGAACGGTTATGGAAAAAAAGTATGGAAATCGGTAGTCACGGTTTCGGTTTTGGTTTTAGCCAAAAACCGAACCGTTATACCATGGAAAACCGACTATTTAAGACCCTTGATCTAGTTTTTGATAGATCTAATCTGGACCCTTCATTACCCTTGATATATAATCCCACCCTAACTTTCTAACCCTAGTTCTCTTATAGTTATGGAAGAATCCACTTTTTTTATAAAAAAATGATTTTTTTGATTATTTTTTTTTGATTTTTTTTAATTTTGATTTTTTTTTTATTTTAGTTTTCCTAACGGTTAACCGAAACCCGTTGGAAAAAGCGAAACCGAGAAAAAACCGAGTAAAACCGAACCGACGGTAAACGGAACGGTTATGGAAAAATAATTGGAAAACCGACCTTGCCGGTTTCGGTTTTGGTTTGGCACAAAACCGAACCAAAACCGGCCATGAACACCCCTAGTCTAATTCCAATGCAGGGACAAAAAAAAAAAGTAAAAATATAAAACCTTCATCTAATCTGGGACTTGAAATAAAACCTTCCCCTTTTATCTAAAATGGGACGAAGGAAATAATATTTTTAAAGGGTACTTTAGTCCTTTACTATAGTTTTACTTTAATTGAAGTCCACTGTATCCGATGGAAGATACAATCCAAATTGAGATTTTGGAGGTAATCTAATTCCTAAGGAATCGAATTATGAGATTTTAGCTCACGTTCGGTTGGGAGAATTGAATCAATTACCTTGTAATCAGACTAAAAGATTGTTGATTCTCGAACCGAAACGGTGTAAGGGTGTGCGCAATCGGTCGTACCGGCCGATAATATTTGAATTTATCGTGTATCGTTCTTTAACCTAGACGATACACAAAACATCGGTAATACATAACTATTCTGATTATATCGGCCGCATCGGTCGTCGTACCGGCCGATAATATCGGTAATGATACAAATATATTTTTTAACAATATTTTTTTATTTTTTATTTTTTTGTTTTAATTTTTATTCCCATACAAATTGTATGTTTGGGATGTTAGGTTATTAAGTAAAACTAGTTTAATTGGGTATTTACTTTATAAATGCCTTCCATTAAAATTTTGAGTAACATAATATATATCCACCTATAATTTATAAAATAAAAAAATTGTGTATCATCAATAAATTCCGATATAATCATTTATCTAGGTGTATCACACCTCGCCGATACGATACCGATACACGATATTAATTACTTTGGGTGTGCATGGTTTGGATTGCAAACCTTCACCAAATACAATGACAATAAGATAAAAGATGTCAAAAACCAACCTGCCTAAACTATCCACAACTGCCTACTTCTTCCGACCATGAAAAGATATGTTTGTATTATATTATCCCTTCATTTGTTATGAAAACTAAAAATATTAAATTAATTTAAATATAATATTAAAATATATATAAAAACAATTTAGAAATTAAAATTTATCAATCTAAACATATAACCAAAAATAAAAACTCTACCCATATAACAACTTGTACGGTACTATTTAACGAATCAGAATAGAGTGGGGTAATAAATGAAATCTTGTCAATTTGTCAAAAAAATGAACACAAGAATCTTCGAATTTTTAAGTGGAAGAGTGAAGACAAAGCTCGAGTATTGCGGCGCAGTGGAGTAGGCTTAGATTTCACGGAAGGTCCTGACAGTATGATCTTTTTTGTCTTTATTACCCAAGTTGCTCGAATCGTAGTTGTGCCAACTTTCTGGAGTCTATACTAAGTTGTATAATGATCCATTTTATTATGTGGTAACCGGATGAAAATATTTATAATTTTGAAGATTCGTATCACGTGGATGTTACTTGATAAATCTATCGGCTACAAACGGGATGTAGGATAGTTAAGTTGTAATTAATAAGAAGGAATGAATGTAAATAATTGAAAATTTGAAAGTTAAGGTGGTGAATCTGGTGAAAGTCAAAAGTTGCGGTTGAGTATGGATCCCACATCATGTGGTTTCTTCGATAACTGCTAAGTGCCAAACTGTGGCACCTGATAGGTTCGTTGTTATCTCGCCAGTTTATATCAGACGTGATCAAGAGAGCTCGCCAAATGCATCCAAAAGCCATTTACCCTTTTATTATTTTATTTTGAGGAAAATAAGCCTGATTTGTTTTGTTTTATTGGTTGTATAATTAAAAATGGGTTATCAAAAAGATAAATAAGGTTATTTTAAAATAAATTTCAGAACATCTAAACTACATATTTTTATTAATGATTAATTAATTAATTAATAGTATTAATTAAGTTTAATTAAATAGATAAATAAAATTTATAATTATAGTTAGGATTAAATTTAAGAAATTTCATTTTTTTAAAGTAAAGGAGAAGAAGATGAGAAGGAGGAGGAGGTTTTTGGGAGAAAACTAGGATCTTAGAACCGTGAGTGATTCTAGTTCTAAAATCGATGTGGAGGGTACTTCATATAGAAAAGATAATAGTGTTGTTAGTAGTATTAACTTAAATTTTGAAATGGATTGGATATATTTTGTTGATCGATTAATGTATATAGCTAAAAATTAGTCTACCTCTAATGCTCAAAGTGAAAAATCCAATGCTCAAAATACTCGGATAAATCGTCGAATCATCGTGAGAAAGCAAAGTTACAGGATAAGAGTCATCACGTCGTGAGGACAGAAGCATGACGACGCTTAAGAGTCGGCATGCTTTTATTTTCCAACGTGATGTATTTCCATGTAATTTTTGTCAGGTTGTGAAAATTCGTCATGATCGATAATTTTACCATGATGACTCATTACCGGTAACAATAAGAGTCGTCATGGTTTTATTATACAGCATGACGACTCTAGTAGCAAATTCTATGATTGAAAATCTGTTAGAATTGTCATGGTTTTCACTTATCGAACATGACGACTCTAATTGATTAATAGGGACTCAATACTCATGGTATAGTTTACAAAACATGACTTTTTTTTTTGGGATTTTTTTTTATTTTGAATTTTGTAATTGCAGTTCATTAAAAGGAAAAGGCATACCATAGATCATAACATAGCATTACAATGGAAAAAATACATTATATAAATCGTTAAATTACACTCAAATAGTTAACCTATTTTGAAATCAAAGCAATTGTATTTCAAGACTTGATAGCATTCATGGTGCTCGAATTTTTTTGCGATGCATAACCTCGTATCAGTCAAAAGCATGAGTTCTCTGGAATAAATCAATTATAAGTTAGTATTATTCAAATTGGATTTGATAAACAACTTATTGAGATACTTACCCGTCTACCACAGTCAATTAGAGGATGACTTTCCTCAACGTCGGAAAATTCTCTTCTAAAACCATCTAATTCTTGGAAGAGTTTTTTGAATATTTTCTTAATGAGTTTGAATGATCTTCCATTTTGATTACCGTCTAACGCCACAAAAACTATAAATATACGGTCCAAAAAAGGATCTGAGGTTTGATCTAAGTTAATATCTAGATCTTCGTCATGCTTTGTGATCGACACCCACGCTCTCACAATCACAACAACTTCTTCGGTAAGTAGCGAGTCATCATGTTTTTGTTTTTTTTATGAGAAAAAAATGAGAAACAAATGATAAACAACTTGAAACTTGGAGAGATGATAATTTTTGGGACACATTGTTTGTTGAGAAGAGAGGTCATTTTATATAACTCAAAGACCCAACGACTAGCTTTTTTTAAAAAAAAACAAAAACTAGTCGTTGAGATACCGACGTATTGGTCCAAGTCAACATAAATAATAAATGCTACTGGAGTCGTCACGTTCCTAATTCTGCAGTTTGACGACTCTACTCGACCAATGGAAAAAAATAATAAATTATTTTAGAGTCGTCATGTTCTAAATTCTAAGCCTTGGCGTCTTTTTTTGGCAAATATATCTTTGAAAATCGTGTAGAGTCGTCATGCTCCAGGCTTAGCAGGTTGACGACCCTAACAATCCCTAAAATAGAAGCACTAGGAGTCATCATGCTCCATGTTTAATAGGTCGCCATTGGAGTCGTCATGTTCAAATTTAATTAACTTGATGACTCTTTCTGCAAACCATCTGTCTGAAAAACTTTAAGAGTCGTCGTTATCTAAACCTACTTACTATGATAACTTTAATTTATTATTTTAAACTATTTTCTATAATTTATAGAGTCGTCATTGTTCTTATTTATCGACCATGATGACTTTTGTAAGAAAACTTTTTGTCTGAAATTTTATAAGAGTCGTTATGTATTTAACCTATAGACCATCACGACTCTAATCTTCCGATAACCACTATGTGGTTAAGTTTCAAGAATCGCCATGTTTCGTATTTATCGAGCATGATGAACCTTACCTTGGTTTCGGAAAAAGTAATTTTATAACTGATTTCTTTGTAGGTCGTAACAACGAAACAACCAGATGATCAAGTTGAACCCGTATCCCATGTAAGACCTGATACTTCCTACCACATATAACCGAATCGGTGTGTTACATACTCTTGAATATGTAATTTTTTTTCTCATGAATATATAATTTGTAATTAGTCTTCTCATGAATATGTAATTTTTTCAGTATAGACATAGGAAACCAAGAAAGAGGTAAAGGAATAGGTTATGGCGAGGGCAAAAGAGAAAATGTGTGTGTTGGTTCAAACAACCAAACCAATGACAGAAGGTTTGAGATGATTTGCGAGTGAGGCTGCTTGCATGTAAATCATCAAGCAAAGGATTATAAGCATGTGAAGAAGACGAAGAGGGTCTACAAAAGTAATACAAAGAAGTATGTGCGCACATCTAAGATTATATTCAAACGGAATTATGAAGGTGGTGAGTGGAGATTAAGGATTGTTGCCAATGGTTGTCACAACCAACAGTTACCCCAAAGTCTTCTTAGACGCCCTTCCTATGCAAGTTTAAAATCATCGGAAATGGAGACGGTCCGGAAGATGAGGGAAAATAGACTTCTTAAGATCCTCAATAAGATAAAGGAAGATAATACGGATAACTTGTCTACCACTTCCATAATTTACGCTGCTAAAGCAACTCTAAAAAAACAAAATGGGATGATAGATTAATTATACAACAATTTTTGTGGTTAGCAGATAAAGAAGGCTACACGATGCAAGTAAATATGGGTTTGGACAACAAAGTGGTTCACATTTTTCTTGCACATCCCAAGATGGTGGAATTTACTTAGTGTTTTTATCAGGTTTTGATGATAGATTGTACCCCCAGGTTTTTAAATCGTGAATCACAACGTGAATCATTTTTAAGAATCGAGTCGTATGTTGAATGATGAATCGAAGATTTATGGTACATTTTTAAATACACATATACATATTGGATTATAGCCTAATACGTTTAAATATATATAGTATTATGGGTATGAAAAATGAAGAATACATAGCACAAATTACTTCCCAAATCAGTGCTTGGGCACTTAGTTAGGTGGATATGAGACTTTAGTTTGAATCTTGTCTTATCTAAAGATTTATTTTTAATAAAAATCACTTGGAAATTAGATATTCAAACTCGTATGACTCGTAGATCAGTATGAATAGCACGAGATTCAATTCATAGTTGCGATTTCCATCGTTTGGTGAAAATTCTGTAGCGAATCATACTAGTGGAATCGTGAATTTCTAAAAATTATGATTGTACCTATAAGACCAACATGTATAACACGCCGATGTCGAACATTATCGGTCATACTTCCGTCAAGAATCCCTTCACCGTGGATTGGTATTTTATGGAAACAAAGACGAGGATATGGATCTCGTTAAATTGTTCACTCCAGCCTTCCTTGAACGTCCAAATGAAATTTATTATATGTTTCAGAAGAGAGTTAAAAGCGCTCATGGAATCCTAAACACCTTAAATAGAGAAACTTACACCAAAAGAGATATACGAGAGTACTGTGGGATTATGAGAATAGTTAACGATTATCATCCCCTAGCTCCTCGTAGAGACAAAGTGAGTAACTCGATAATTTGTCCTAATATCATCATTTAGTGTTTTCATACTAACATGTACATTGTTTATTAAATTTCAGTTCGAAAGATTTTGTAGCCTATGAAGAATAAGGAATGGTGAACGACGGTTTATGTACCTGAATGAGTATAACATATTGAAAAGACGTACCCTAAGATTTATTAACGATGTATTATTGTTCGAGATGAGGGACTACTCTTACTAAAGTTTGAATTTAGTTAATTAAAGTTGTGTAATGTGATTTAGTTAAATTTTATTTCAAAACGACTTCAAGATACATCATGATTTAAACTAATCGATCGTGATGACTCGTACTATTTCCTAAAAAATCATCATGATCAACCCCATAGAACTATGCCGATATTTGTGAAAAATTGAACAAAATGGTTGGTTTTCCCCGCTAGAGTCGTTATGGTTTATAAAACAATCATCATGTTAACCTTTAAGAGTCGTCAACCTGCAAATTGAACATAACAACTCTGTTAGGGATTTTTTTATGTAGAATTGTATTATTTTTTTTACTAAAGAGTCGTCATGGTTTATTTTTAGAGTCGTCAACCTGCAAAAAACGATCACGATGACTCGTGTTTCTGGTAAAGCGCATAAACTTGTCAGGTTATAGAGTCGTCAACTTGCAAAAATCGATCATGATAACTTTATTTCCTGGTAAAATGCATAAACTTTTTAGGTTAAAGAGTCGTCAACCTTCAACAACTGATCATGGCAACTCTGTTGTGTAATACAAATAGAGTCGTCGTGTTAACCTAAACCGACCATGACGACTTTGGGGAATTTTTCGGGTGGAATGGTGTCATTTTTCGACTAAAGAGTCGTGAGGGTAAACAAAAGAGCCTTCATGGTCTATTGTCAGAGTCGTCAACCTGCAAAAATCGATCATGGCGAATCTAGTAAGTGGTTGAATACGTAAAAATTTCAGGTTATAGAGTCGTCAAGCTGCAAAAATTGAACATGATGACTCTCATACTTGAAGAATTTTCCTCTACAGATAAATAAAATAGTCATGCTCGATAGCTCTAGACCGATTATCACCTAAATCACGTGACGACATCTAAAATCACGAGATAACAACTCAAATTATACAAATTGAATTTGATAAGAGAAGCGTTTGGTTAAAGAGCTGTTGGATATTGGACACTTGGATTTTCGAGCTGGAAGCAGTGGAGCTATTTGTAGCTGACAAGATGATCACCTAAATAAGGTTAAATATGCAAGAGTATAGATCTAACGTCTCAGGAAGCGACCGGAAATATAAAGTGATTTGCTAGGTTACACTGGATTCGTGCAATATAATTGGGCCCCACTGATCACATAATAAACATGTAGATCATTTTTTATATATATTGTTGAGATATCCCTCCTTATGGACCAGCCTGTGGATATCCCCTTAACCATTTGAGGGAGGACCTTAGTAGTAGACTTGTTATGTTATAACAAATTGAAAACGTACATGAGATCATCTTCAAGTCGTGAGAAAAAAAAAAGGAGAGTGAGAGAAAATGAGGCAGCCACCATTAGAGAGATTTGGTGAAGATTTGAGTTATGAGCTTGAAGAAGAAGGGTGTTCTAGCGAAGGACCATTTTGGTTGGTGAAGATTTATTCACCACATCATACATCTCTTCAAAGGGGTAATTCTAGGATTTGTTCAAATCCTAGAAGTAAGTTTCTCATTTTCCTTATTTTTTTATTAGTTGAATCTACCATATTTGGTAAATAATTAGTTATCCACCATTAGTGCTAAATAGAGATAGAAGGCAATGTTATCCAAGTGCTAAATGCACCTTGAAGTTGTATGGAACCCCGATTTGGGAGATATCATTGTAACCCATTGTTTTTCATAGTGGAAGTTTGCTCGTGGTTATTTACTCTTCGCATTAAAAAGATTTTTCCACGTAATTCTTGGTGTTGTATGATTGGTATTATTTTCGTCATATTTGGGTATTACGTAGTATTGCTTGTGCAGTTTCATATTGTTCATAGCATCCCGGATTAGTAATCCCCCCAACATATATAGCCAGTGAGGCTCGTTTTGGAAACACAATACATTCTCATTGTTGAGATTAGTCCCACATTGGATGGACAACTTAAGATCCTGCAGTTAATAAGTCTTGGGCAACCCTAACCTTGCAAGCCGGTTTTCGAGGTTAGTTAATAGACTTCAATATGGTATCAGAGCAGGCAATCTGTAACGAGTCAAATATGACCGCACCCAACGTAGTTAATATCGGTCGTACCGAACGATAGTATCGGAATTTATCGTGTATCGGTCTTTAACCTAGACGATACTCAAAATATCGGCGATACATGAATATTCCAATTATATCGGCCGATAATATCGGTAAGGATACAAATCTATTTATTAACAATGTTTTTTTTTTGTCTTTTTGTATTAAATTTTCTTCCCATATAAATTATATGTTTTGGGATGTTAGGTCATCAAGTAAAACTAGTCTAGTTGAGCTTTTACATTATAATGCCTTCCATTAAATCTGAGTAACATAATGCACATCAACCTATAAATTATAAAATAAAAAGTTAATTGTGTATCGCCGATAAAATCCGATATAATCATTTGTCAAGGTGTATCACACCTAGCCGATAAAATACCGGTACACGATATTAACTACTTTGACCGTATCTCTACTCCGCATCGCTCAATTAAATGTCCACGTGTTAGACCCAAAGAGGCTACACATGAGGGGGCTTGTTGAGATTAGTCTCATATTGGATGGACAACTTAAGATCCTGCAGTTAATAAGCCTTGGACAACCCTAACCTTGCAAGCTGGTTTTCGAGGTTAGTTAGGTCTATGGACTTCAACGCTCATCAATAAACTTAATCTTTAACTTCTTTCTTCTGATTGTTTTCTTATGTTCTACTTTCTTATTCATCTCTATTAATAAGTTTCATAACCCTAATTCCAGACTCTGGATTCCTAATCTAGATACAAAATCAATCAAAAGTTACATCTAAACCGTAATCTAAAATTTGTGAAGGTACAAATCTTAGATTTGCAAATAATCACACCTTCATTTAAGACAAGTAGGCAACATTAGAAGTATACCAACAACATATAAGAAGAAGCCATACCACTGACTGAGGCTGAGAAGCTGAGGAGTAACATTTGGAACATGAATGTAGCCCCTAGGTTTAAAATTTTCTTGTGGAAATGTGTCCACTCGATCATTCCACTCAATGAAAGAATCGCTCGAGTCATCCATACAGTGGACAATACATGCCCCAATTGCGAGAAGTAGGACCAAACCTTATCCCATCTCTTTTTGCAATGTGATTTTAGTATCGTTGTTTCCAATTGTCTAGGCTTAGACTGTGATGTAGCTAGTAACGATCTTTTAGATTTCCATACCTGGTTAAAGAATTGGTTCCCTGCAAACAATAATTTGGACACAACTCTAGAGGATATGCCAGAGGTTACGGCAACAATCATTTGGGGAATCTGGAAGACCAGGTATGAGTGGGTTTTTGAAAGGAGAAAACCAAGTAACAAAACGTCTGAAATGATAGTTACCTTGATAAACTGCAATGGAAACAACATGATGGCCTTGCTTAGAGAAAGTAAAACTGAAATCATACACCCCAATGTTCACATCGCTTCTGATCACACAGGTACCCCCATTGGAGCGAGAGCTTCACCACAGTGGGAGCTGAAGGAAACGAGCTCGGCGAGCAGGCGGTTTCTGGTATGGAAGTCTTGGAAGCCATTTCTGCCGGAATACCAGCTACAAGTAAACAAAATCAAGTTGCATGGAAGCAACACTAAGAACTTTATATACTGTATTACTAGTTAAATCATCTAAAGTCTAATTCCGGTCACTCAAAACAACTATACCAGCATTCTAGCAGCTGATTGTCTCAGGCTGCCAGTCTTTAAGTTAGGGGTTGTTGCTATTTTGGGTACTTTTTTGTAATGCAGCAGGGAACTGACAATATGGTTACTGTTATCCCAGGATGAGGCTCTGATTTTCTTGTTAAAAAAATGGATACCTCTGTTTGGAAACAATAAGGAAAGAGAAAAAAGCAAACAAGCATTGTACAAATCACAAGAAGTACTGCTTCTCATGTAGGAAACCATTCTATGATCGTCTATATATTTATAGCCACTGATCCTGTTATAAAAAGTCGGTCTCTCCTTCATCACCTGTCCATCAGGAGAGGTACCTATTGGCTAACACTGATCCCTTATCTCAAAGCAATAAGTACACACACAAACAACGGGGAATAGATGAAGTCATGAAGAAACCCGTCTTCTTCACAACCCCAGTGCCAAAATTTGAAGAACATAATCACATTTTTTTTCCGTCGAAGGAGGATCTTTTCCTATAAACAAAAAGGCTATTACAGTTACAACCACGATGCCCTATTAGTTCTTAACTTGTTAAAAGATGGAATCCAGATAATGATTACAGTGCCGCCTGTTGTACTCCATTAAACTTCCATAAGTTCTATCTGCTACCCCAACAAACAAGGCCTCTGTATCTGGACTGAATGAAATCCCAGCAATCTCACCGAAGAGATCGATCTCCTGAAATTTGTTGTAGCCGTCATTTGTATCGTAAAGGTGCACAAAATCAGCCGGTTCAGCCATGGCCAAAAATCTTCCATCTGACGTGAACTTTATAGCTCTTATTGCTCCCATCCTTCCTTCTAAAACATCAAGTGATTGCGATAAATTTCTCACATCCCAAAGCCTACATGTCTTGTCCTGGTTCCCGGTGGCTAGAATTCGTCCATCTGGATGCCACGCGGATGAAAAAGAGTAGTCCAGGTGGCCTTTCAAGTTCCCTATTGTCTGCGGAAGAGTTCAAAAGACTTCCAATTATTGTCCTCCGCACGTGGTGAAAATGTGTTAATACTGCATGATCAAAAGTAGACATTACCTTCCCATTCTGGATATCAGCAATTACACAATTGGTGCTGTCCCCTAAAACAGCAAACTGTTTACCATCAGGACTAACAGAGATGTTCTGCAAAACAAAGGAGATGTCCGCCATTATCAGATTCTAAGCTTTTATTACTCCGACATAGTATTAGCCACAAATCACTCTCAGGAAAATAGTTGTCGGTGAACACTTGAAATATAAGCTCTTCGTAAGGTACGTACATTGACAGACCAGGAGGAGGAGAATTGATTAAGCTACGTACATTGACAGACCAGGAGAAGGAGAATTGATTAAGCTTCGCAAAGGTCTCAGCATCAAAGATCCTAACTTGTGCATCATTGTTTGCAGCCATCACTCGGACCAAGCCACTGAAGATTATTTTTTTTTTGTTAATCCACGTAACCAGCAATCACACATTTCTATGTACAGCTTTCAGGCCACAATGCCACAATATATATAAACACATATACACGTGTATGTGTGTGCGTGTACAGTTTTTAGGTTCTTACTCGGGGCATTGGTAGATATCAACAGAATTGGTAATAGCCGTGTCATCGCTTGTTATCTTCGTACAAAATTCAACGCCAGAACGGTTCAGATGCTGGTGAATACAGTAACTGTGAGTAAATTGCTAAACAAAAATCCAATATGTTTTATGATAAATTTTTAATTCATATATACCTTCCAGACAAGCTCCCCATGAAAACCACCAGCCACCATAAAATTGTCTTTCACAGCCATGGTGCTTATCTGTACCCTTGACAGTGACTGAGCTAGAGATCCAGGTTCTTTCTGTGACAGTTGTCACCACCAATTAGACTTAAGATAAGCGGGATGCTTGAAAGAAAAACCCTATTCTTCCAATGAAACACAAATCCTACTTACCATGGTTGGGGATATTGGTCCAGCAACATTCAGCACCTCCTTGCCCCTTCGGAGCAAAGAAGACCAGTGCATAATGGAGAAATTCTGCAACAGATAGACATCGTGCTTTGATGTCGCCCACAACAGATTCCGGAGCTGTACAAGAAAAAGAAAGAAAGCCAGTTGATGAACAAACATACCCATAAAACTAAAATACCAAGGAAAACATTATCATCCAGTTTTGTCACAGAAGTAAGACGAGAGTAAGATGCGAGACACAACATTTGTAGCTTAGAATTCATAGCAGCACAAAATTAAGGAAACCAGCTAGCTAAATGACTGGATGTCCATAGAAATTGGCAGGCTGTGGTTTGATTTGGTCAAAGCATCTCCATATGTACATCTAATGACAAACTTCTAGGTCTTTGGAAAATGATTTCAATGTTAATCAGATCTTGTTGTAAACGAGCAGGATCGTACTATGAGGAAACCCACTCTACCATAAGCAGGTAAATGTGAACTACTCCAAGTGTGACATCCTATATAAAGTACAAAGGTATCTTTCATTCACACACTCCCGCAGATTCTTGCTTATGGAACTAATTACACGCTAGAATCATCGATCCATCACAGAAATTATTGATTCCTATATCTTTCGGAGGATTTGCAGTCTATGTAACTGCTGCAGTCACCTTCTTAGCTTTCACAATAATAATGTGAGGAACCAATCCCACCACAAAAACAAAAGCATAACCAGATGCAAGTAAGTCATAACGAACAATGCATTCAAGGGGGAACAAATAAACGATGCAGCAAGCAAGACTTCAAAGTATGCGATGAGACACCATGCTATGAAAATTGTAATTTTAAGCAACTAGTAAGTTTATTATCCTGTACAACTTTCATAAGAAATAGATTAGTCCAGGCCACACACTGAGTGGAATGAGCACCGAGGAATCTCAGCCTGCCTCCTTCATGACCCAGGCACATCGTGTACATAAACCTTTACATGACCTGTTAAAGGCTAAGATAATTTCCTATCATACCATATGTGCTTAAGCTTGCCTTCCCCACCGCCTGCTCAGAACTCCGACCTGCTTTTAAATCTGAAAGAAGATAAAAGTGCATCCCCCTAAATGACAAACAGGAGGGATTAAAGCCACAATACACTGCGAAACCACAACAATTAAACAGTATAACTACATTATTTTCCGTAAATAAGAAAATGTTAAGAGCCCGTGCACAAAAAAAGACAACATTACAAACATCCAAATGCATTCCACAAACAAAATGCATCTTATAATTTAATAGAGGAATCATAAACATGGATAATTTGAGAACCAACATCAAAAAGGCAAGACATTGAACGTCAAGATTCAGTAACTACAGCAATACCACTACACAATTCACTCAGATTCTTCAAGATTATTACTCATTGGACATGCCACTAAAAGATCATCCCCGGTGTATGTCCTCAGGGTTTTATTGACTATAACTGACTTGATGTATTAAACCAAATGCAACCAAAAAAGCACCCTACACACATTGCAGCTTATGAATAATCAGATAAGTGTGAAGAGAACCAACCAATTCAAGTAATTTAGGTGTCTCAGTTTTTTTAAAATTTGATGGACACCTTGTGTCAGCATAGATTTCACTTTGCGCAAACACAAATGTTATAACCAATTAAAGACAGTTACATATCTACTAAATAATGATCAACTGCACCAAGTAAAATCTGACATGAAGATTGCATCTATCCCTTCACAGGAATACTGTGATGCTTAAATAACAGATCTGCAGGCACATGTAAAAATTTCCAAAAATACTAACAAGTATATGCATAGAGAAAGACCTGCAAAACTACAAGGACTACTGAAGCATGTGTAGCCAACTTAAACGCCAGTATTACAGCCACAAGCGTAAAATCTGAACAATCAAGATCAGAATAATAAACAAGAGCATTACAATCTTTCATATCAGCCTTTCCTGACTCAAGAAAGGATGAACATGAAAACAACCGCATATATTCACCATTTGAAAATTCTAGATAGTTTAAAAAAAATTAACCATGATCGATGATAAGGAGGAAAATTAAATAGAGATATGTGTTATGTCGTTGATTACTTGCTGAAGAGAGGAATGGACAGAATTGATACTTGCAAGAATTGTAAAGGAATGGTAGAAAAACAAAAAACTAAAATTGATGTACTTTATACAGGTAACCAGAATGTAAAAGACCAATCAGTTCGCAAGAGCAAAAAAGGTATGTATTGATCGTGTCAGAAGAATTTAGTTAAACAACGTATACAGGGACAAAATGGAAGGTAGAAACGAGATTTTTTACCTGGAAATGCACAATGGTTGATTTGACAAGTCTCGTATTGAACTGGAAATCATAGAAAGTGTTCCCCTTATCAACCTGCTTGCATTCCTGGTAGAAATAACAATTTTAAACCTAAGTACATTTGGACTGGTTAAAGACTGTAAAACGCAGTAATGTAAACTGCAGATGTGAGGATATTTAAAAAGGAACCCGGGCCAACTACGGATAAAAAGAATTGAAAGAAGATGATGTCTCTATTCATCTGGATGGCAAACTATCCTGACCAATAAAATGAGGTAGGTCATCAAAAGCAAATTGCGTTCTCTAAGTAAACCTTGATACCCATCATGCTCAATTAGGCCCTCCAAAGCCTATATGTTTTTGAGAGTTTTCAGTCTACTCCCCAACAGACCCGGCAGTCATTGATTTTTGAAAGGTAATTGCAGGTAACGTTATTGGTAAGCAGGATAAGGGTAAATATGAATACTGCTGAACTGCATATGTTGGGAATATCACTTCTGTATACAAATTATTAATGGTTATTAACCATGAGAAGTAAATTAGTTATAATCACTAGTACAATAGGAGGGGAGTCAGATGAACCACCCAAAAATCTCTACTTTGTCTACAGCACTGAAGCATCTTATAACCAAATCACCCAATTTTTTATGTGCATAGTACACATATAGACCTCTCAAAAGAACTGTTCACAAAATAATCTCAAAGAAGAGACCCACCAAAAAAGGAGATGTTATCGTGAATTTTATAAAGGTGATTACAGAATCCCACTAAATGAAGGAGATGTTCAAAAATCTCAAAATTTACTTAAACGGATACCTTTTGAAAGTAAATTAATACACAAAAGCATACAAGAAAAAAAAAGAAAAAAAAAACTCAAAAAGAAGATACGATAAATAATTGAGGTGAGGGAAACACGAAAAGGACCTTGTGAAGCTTTTGAGTAGTAGTATAAGATCGAGATAGATTCTGGAAACTCTTATACTGCTTTAGTCGATTCTGTCGGTACTTATCCCTACTAAAATTAAATTTTTCCCATGGAATACCTTGAATATCCTTCCCATTTCGAGCTTCATAAGCTGTAGTATCACTCTTTTGCTCATTCTGTAAGATTCCAACCCAAATCTATTAAAAAAATAATTCAAAACTGAAAAAGGTTTTCGAAATATTCGAGTATGCAAACATACCATGTTGAAATCATTTCTTACATCATCTGAATCCCGATTGTTCATCTGTTGCCCAAATTCTTGAAAAGGATTATCCTCGAAATCATTTATGTCATAGATATCATCATCATTCAAGTACTCGAAATCATCGTTTTGCTCGAATTGTGCCATGTTGGTTTCTTTCTGTAAACAACACAGCTTTAATCAGTAATTGAAAAGAAAAAATGACGGATAAAAATTCTGAACAAAAATTGAAATGAAGAAAGTTAAATAAGTAACAGTGAGTAGAAATGAAACACACATACCTTACTATGAATCTTCTACAGAAACGGGAGTAGAGAGACGAAGAACAGACTGCACGATCTTCACTATGGTGTTTGATTTTCGGAAAAACAATTATATTTGTGTTTTTGTGAGAAGAGAAGGTGCGGAGAAAAAAGATTGACAAAACCCTTCCTGTGGATATAATATATATAGAGAGAGTCCAAGTTAGTCGTATCTCGTGGGTCCTACAAGGGATCCACCTCCCGCTCAAAATGCAACCGGTTGTAAACCGGATACTAGTTAACAGTCTGAAAATGACTTACTTGTCTTTTACCGACCTTTGATCTTGTAGTCTGGAGATGGAGAGCCGAGTCTCTTGTCTTACTAGACGACGATATGAAAACAACAGGGGCACCAGACGGAGCCAAAATTCAGAAATAAAAGCTCTAGAAAAACAAGCCTTGAGACACGTGGTTAGCTTTTATGTATCCGGTCTGAGTCATTGTTGATGCATCACAAACTTAACACGTGTGCTGACTCAGCAACTTAACTTCGTACGTGTCAGATTAGGTACCATCTGTAAAAGATCAACGGTTGTGCCGCACCGTTAACCAACTGTAATTTCAAAAATAGTTAGTACAGGTGATGGATTTGGGACTAAATCCTGATAATTTCTCCAAAAATACACAGAATTCTAGTCGGTAGTTTGGGCGGTCATAAAATGGGACCGTGGATATCGACTGCCTAGTCTCTTCCAATCTCTTTTATTTATTTATTTATTTTTAGTGACTAACAAAACATTCAATTAAATTACAAATGTTTGGTTGTCGGATGAAAACGACTTCATACTGTGAGGAATATCCAAATATTTTAGAAATGATCAATTCAAAGATAATTTGAGTTAAATGAAATTATCTAACCCAAGTGATTTCAAAGATTTTGGGGCTAACCTTAAATAATTCGGGTGGTTTCTTTTACTAAATATTTCCTCTGTTTTTAGAAAAGTGTTACTATCACTTTTTCAATTTGACCTATTAGATAAGACTCTAAGAAAAAAATCAATTCAAAGATTTATGGGTTCTAAGTATTTACGTGTAATGGATAAATATCTGAGGACACGTGTAAACATCCTAGGTGAGGGGATTATGACACTAAGATGAAGGCGAAGTAACAGAAAGGTCTCCTTTGGTCTTACACGGTTAAAGAGATATCTACCACTAAGATATCTGAAGTTAGGAAGCGTGAAAAGTAAAAAAGGAAATCAACGGTCAAGTTTGAAAGGGGAGATAGAGCACTAAATGAGCTTATTTTCCATAGCACGCGTGATGTGATCAGAAGCATTTAATGCACCTGACAAGAATCGGCGTACACTCTTCAGGTCGTGATCAAGGAAAGAACAAGAAGCCACTATCACCTTGGGTCGTGTCCAGAGCAAGTTGAGATAAAAATCAGCATATCGAGATAACCAGAGAAGACTCGGGGCATGACATCAAGAGAATCAGGCCATACTCCCGATCAACCTACAACAACTTAGATACAAGTGTCCAACACTCAAGTTTGGTTGTATAATACATTTTTGTCTATAAATACTAAGCTCAGCCAAGAAAGAAGACAGATTATGTTATTTGGAAAGAAAGCTGTAACAAGTTTGTAAGAGTGATTTTGAGTACTGCTCTTGGTGAGATTGAGTTTATACCTTTGTAAGTTCCGTCTAAAACTTGCAAATAATATCAAATATTTACCTCTGTGGACGTATATAATCATATCGAACCACGTAATCTGCCTTCTCTCTTGGCTGAGCTTAGTATTTATAAACATAAATGTATTACACAACCAAAGGAAATCAACGATCAAGTTTGAAAGAGGAGACAGAGTATCAAGTGAGCTTATTTTCCATAGCACGCGTGATGTGATCAGAAGCATCTAATGCACCTGACAAGAATCGACGTACACTCTTCGGGTCGTCATCAAGGAAAGAACAAGAAGCCACTATCACCTCGGGTCGTGTCCAGAGCAAGTTGAGATAAAAATCAACATATCGAGAGAATCAGACAAGACTCGGGGCATGACATCAAGAGAATCGGGCCATACTCCCGATCAACCTATACCAACTTAGATACAAATGTCCAACACTAAAGTTTGGTTGTATAATACCTTTTTGTCTATAAATACTAAGCTCAGCCAAAGGAGAAGGCAGATTACGTTATTTGGAGAGAAAGTTGTAACAAGTTTGTGAGAGTGATTTTGAGTACTGCTCTTGGTGAGATTGAGTTTATACCTTTGTAAGTTCCGTCTCTTGCAAATATCAAATATTTACCCCCGTGGACGTAGGTAATCATATCGAACCACGTATATCTCTTGTGTGATTATTGTTATTATGTTCTTAGTTTTACTTGTCTATCTTCATATTTGTAGATGAATGGTTAGATATGGGTAGTTAGACTTTAAGCAGCTATATTTTGGCGCTAGAAATAGGGATGTTTAGCATCTTGTTGAATACCTTTGTGGTGGATTACTTCATAAAATGGCGAGATCTGTAAGCTCCAAGGTGTCACTGACCTTTTTAGAAGCTAAAAGACTCTCGTTGAAGATTATTCAAGTTATATTTTTGCTTTATCAGTAACCTAATTTCAAAGGTTTTTTGAGCTCCAAAGTGTCATTGACCTTTGTAGAAGCTAAAAGATCCATATAAGAGTTACTCATGCTTTAAGACTAACGAAAGTTATAGATCTATAGGCTCCAAGGTGTCTATGACATTTTGTTAGAAGCTAGCGTAGATCTGGGTTATCAAAGTTCAGCAGCACTGTGGATTTGAAAAGTATTTGGGTTTCCTCCTTTTTTGTGGTTACAAACTCAATAATACTTTTCATTAATGATGAAAGGGTTGTTACAAACCAATTTGTTATTTTCCAAAGCCTTAGTTTGTCTTACAGTCTTTTATGGGGAAAACCCTAAAAAAAAAAGATTTCATTAACGAGTAACGGTGGAAACCTTCATGACCGGAGGTTCTGGAAAACAAAGCTAAAAGGAAAGGTTCAAATCAGTTGGAGCCAAAGGTCATTCAAGTGGTCTAAACTTAACTTATAAGGGCCATAATCTAAACTTCACAAAGCTCGTCGGAAACTTTAATGACAAAGAAAAGAAGTTAAGATCAAAGAAATACAAGATCTTAGAAAATAAGGTTTCTCTTCATCTTGTTCAAACACCATCCAAGGAAATTTTTCAGTCACCAAAGCCGATAAGGTTGATCAGTCTCCACTCACACAGTAACAGAAAGGGAAGACTTGTACTAAAAGTTAGATAGGAAAAACCTAGTATTTTTGGCTATGACGCTCTTTTCCGAAAATCCACCTTGACCATAACAAATCTTTTTCAGAGGGGTAGAGCTCTGGTATAAAGCAAATAACTACCTGTGCATTCTTATTCTGGACGTAGGTCAACATCGGGAACAAGCGAGATTCGATGGTCAGTTCATCAACATCGACGCAACATCTGCGTAGTCAAACAACGTAAAAAATAAGTCCATATGAGGGACTTAATACGTATGGTCAGGAAAGCAACCTCAACCCGAGGCATATCTTAAGGAGGGGAACTCGACCCGAGATGCCCCTAGTTGAGAAGGAAATTCGCCCGGTCCGGCCAGCAAATATGCAGATTCGTGAAGCAGCAGCTGAAGGAGAATATCCCCCTTATGGGTTATCCGCTTAAGATAGTGAAGAAGATCAAGCGCGAAGAAGGGCTCACCAAGAGGAAAAACGGGTGATGGCTGAGGCGGCACGAAGATAAGCGGCTGAGACAATAGCAGAAAGGCGGCGTCAAATCATGTTACGGAAAAGACATCAAGTTGAAGAAGGTAATGTTCCAAGGAGAGATAGCCCATCTAGTCATGAAAGCACATACACGATTCTGGCAAAAATCTTAGCAAACCAGCAAAAATAGGAAGAAATGGTTAGAGTACTAGAGTGAAGTAACATACTGCTAGAACAAGAGAATAACCTACTTCGAGAAAGAGGAATGAGACACAGGAGCCTACCAATAGGGTACATAATAGAATGGTCTAGTGATAATACACACTCAGCGGCAGGAGGCACGATTCGAACAACACCCAGTATGATCATAACACCAGAGCCAGCTTCTCCCAGGCATCCAAGTCCAGAACCTAAGATACAACCACGAAAATACTATGAGAACCGAAAATACTCTACTTCGGAAGAAGAACCTAGGGCGGAGAATCTAAGGCGCGCCTAGAACATGACAAAAAAGGTGAAGAATCTGAAGGCAATGATTAAGAAAATGGTAGGCAAAGGAGATGATGACAAGTTGACAGAAGTGATGACGGAAGAAGAAAATACCCCATTCACTAGAAAATTGGCAAAAGTCGATTTCCCCCCAAATTGCACTCTTCCAATTTTTGTGACAAGATTCGATGGAACAGGTGATGCAGTAAAGCATATCAAGATGTACATGTCGTTTCTACAATGGAGGCATAATGATACGGTTATGTATAAGTTCTTCCCAGCAAGCTTGGATGGATAGGGAAGGACTTGGTTCTACTTACTCTCGCAATGATCGATTGGGACCTATGAGGAGTTGACTGAGATCTTCTTGGAAACTTACATGCACAACAACATAGCCAGACCTCGAGTTAACAAATTGTTTACCCTATCCAGAGGACTTAAAGAATCGCTTCGGTCACTTAGATACAGGTGGAGAAAGCTATGCACCGAGATTGGAAAGGTACAAGTGAACCAGCAGATTCTGGAATTTGAAAATGCCTTGGGAAAGAAGGACCCGATCTATGTATCCATTCACAATGAAAAGCCCCATACTCTCAAAGACATCAGGAAGTTGCAGGAGCATTATATTGATTTAAAAGAGCTATACGGAGGTGTGCAGGTGATTCAAGTTCAAGAAGCCAGGTATCTCAGGATACAAATGTTCCCAATATAGAATCTAGATGAGTCGAGAAAAGAGGAGAACAATACGACAGGGATGCAACCTCAAAAATATTGGCCCCGAAATGGAAAAGGCCTAGATTCGAAGATAAAGTGTACGTGCCATTGAATGCCCCTCTGGAAGAAGTTTTCAAGGAAGTAGAGAAAAGAGAGGATATCAATTATCCTTTAAACCAAGGAGTGCAGTTTGAAAGGACCAAGGATCACCCTGAATTCTATACTTATCACCAGTACAGGGGGCATTCAACTAATAATTGTCGAGACGTGAAAGAGATTGTACATCACCTGATTCGAGACGGCTTCTTGTAAAAGTATGTGAAAACTCAGCCTGCATCCACAGAAGTTCCAGTACACCATGTAAGGATTATAAGAGATGTTAATGCAACACGATTTCCACTCAGCAACTCAAGGTTTCCAGCTAGAAAGTGGAATCATATCTCGGATTCACAAGAGAGACCACTCGGGGAAGGAAATCTACAGTGTAGCTAAGACTCTGCCAATGAAATCATGAATGATGCAGCTGATTTCTTTCTATGTAAAATATGTACCTTTGAATGGGGAAGTTCATGGAGATCCGTTTGTAATTACGTTAATGATTGAGAAATGAGGAGTAAAAAAGATATTGGTGGATAGTGGATCTCTGTGGAAGTCTTGTTCTACGATACTTTCAAAAGAATGGGCATATCAGATGACATTCTCATCCCTTCCACGTATAGCATCTATGGATTCAACGGATCAATTACCAGGCCAAAAGGCAAGGTCACTTTAAGAGTATCGGGTGGAGAATATCTTGACACCATTACCACATTATGCTTTGTAGATGTAGTCTCACCATACGAGGCCATAATTGGGAGACCATGGATTGCAGGAATTAAAGGAGTAATTGCAACTTATCACCAACGACCAAGGTTCCCAACCCCAACGGGAGTAGCAGAAGTGGTAGGAGATCCACATGTTGTAAAATTCTATCCAAGCAGACATCCAGCAAAATGAGGACAAGAGAGCCAGGAACAGGAGAGAAAAGAACCATATCCAAGGGGAAAAGCACCTGCAAGAGCTAGAGGAGATGTTGGGATTAGCCCAGGAGATTGGAGAAGAAAGTAAGAGTTGGGATACGTAGTAACTACAGCCCACGACCCCTATTGAGGAAACCAAACAACATTTCACGGTTCTGGAACCAATCCAGAATCTCAACATCGGGTGAAAGAAAGAGCCGAGAATAGTAAAGATAGGGTTGTTACTAGACTTGGAGCAGGTCACAAATCTGAAAGCTTTATTGAAAGAATATAATTATGTGTTCACATGAAGCATGGAGGAAATGGAGGGAATTGATCCACAAGTTTGATGCCATTATCTGAAAATAGATCCAAAATTCAGACTCATTCGGCAGAAGATGAGGAGAATCGCACCGGAGCTGCAAGCCTCGATAGAAGCTGAGCTAAAGAATATGCAATCAGGTGGATTCATCCGAAATGCATAATATCCCGTGTGGATATCGAACATGGTAATAGTACCAAAGAAGAATGGAGGAGTCAGAATCTGTATTGACTTCTACGATCTCAATAAAGCATGCCCGAAGGACATCCCCCCCCCCCTCCCCGAGTATAGATAAACTGGTATATGCCATTAATGGTCACGAGACGCTAACTCTCATGGACGGATATTCTGGATACAACCAAATTCCACTGGCATCAGAAGATCAGGAGCACATAACATTCTTCACACCTAGAGGGCTCTGCTGTTATACAAAGATGCCTTTTGGGTTGAAAAATACAGGAGAAATATACCATAGGTTGGTGGAAGATATGTTTGAGAGTTGGATTCACAAGACCATTGAGGTATATGTAGATGACATGTTGTTCAAGAGCAACTCCGCAGTAAATCATGTGTTTGACCTGAGGGGAATCATCAATCAAATGGGAAAATACAAAATGAAAGTCAATCCTGCAAAATGTACGTTTTGCGTAACATCTGGAAAGTTCTTGGGCTATATAATCACGAAGAATGGCATTGAAGCAGACCTCGATAAGGTTCGTGCCATCTGAGATATGCCATCACCTGTTACAGTGAAAGATGTTCAGAGGCTAAATGGGTGTCTGGCAGCTTTGAGTAGATTCATCTCAAGATCGTCTGACAAATGCAAACCTTTATTTTACACCTTAAGAAAAGAGGATAAATTCAAATGGACAGATGAATGTGAGGAGGCATTCCAGAAGATTAAAAAACATCTAACAAAGTTGGAGACCCGAGAAGTTCTCACCATATATCTTGGGGCTACTGCTCACGCCATCAGTGTTGTGCTAGTTAAATACGAAGGGGGAGAGAAGAGACCTGTATACTTCATCAGCAAGACCATGTTACCAGAAGAGAAAAATTACACCAAAATTGAGCAACTGATTTTATAAGAGGGAACAACAGGCATGCTGACGCATTAGCCTTCATCGCATCAATGTTAAAATATCCAACGGTGGAAGCAATTCGAGTAGGGAGAGTCCTCACTCCATCAATAGCCGAGGCGGAAGATGGTATGGATAAAATAGCATCAACCGGTTTAGGACTTTACGAATCAAGTGACTCGAGAGAACCTATCCATCGATACCTCGAATCTGGCGAGCTATCCGAGAGCACTGCTCAAGCAAACAAAATCAAGAGCAGGGCGACAAACTATCATCTTTGAGAGGCAATCTTATCTAGCACCATTACTCAGATGCCTAAACACAGAGCAGGGGCACCAGATCTTGGTAGAATTACACTATGGAGATGCTGGCAATCATAGTTTATGGAGGAACCTAGCTCAGAGAGAAAAAACCATGGGATACTTCTGGCCCTACATGTATGAAGATGCAAAGTATATGGCAAAAGTCTGTGAAGAGTGTCAAAGATTTGGAAAGAAGATTCATGCACCATCCACATCTTTAAACTCAGTGTTAATCCCATGGCCATTTGCAAAATGGGGAGTAGATAGTTTGGGACCACTTCGTGAAGAAACGCTCCAAAGAAAGTACCTTATAGTGGCCAGAGATTACTTTATCAAATGGGTGGAAGCAGCTGCCTTGAAGCACATTCGGGACAAGGATGTCTTTAAGTTCCTGTTTGAGAACATGATTTGCCGATTCGGGATACCCGATGCAATAGTGTCAGATAATGGGAAGCAACTGCAGGGAACAAACATAGACTTGGTGTTCAACACTTACCAGATCAGGAAGAGCAAATCTACACCCACATACCCACAGAGCAATGGCATAGCAGAGATCACTAACAAAACCGTAGCTGATAATTTGAAGAAGAAGTTAGATGGACATTACGGGGATTGGTGCAAACAATTGCATAATGTTGTATGGGCGTATCGAACCACAAAGAGAGAAGTTACAGGGTTATCACCTTTCATGCTTACATATGGAACTGAAGCAATTTTGCATACTAAAATAATGATCCCTACAACTAAGTCAGAAGCGTGGATGAAAATCTCACGTCAGATATAATACTCACAAAACTTGACAACCTAGAGGAGGCCCGAGAAATTGCACTTCAGAAGATGGATACGAAGCACGCGAGACAAGGAGATAACAGTTAGGAAAAATAAAATTAAACCACAAGAAAAGGAAAATAGAAAAAGTGTAGCAAGAGAAACCTCAACCAACGAGGCCAACATGGTGATGCAGCACCCCAATAGAATAAAGTTTCAAAAGGTGACACAACACCAAAAGGAGAGAAATTGTTCATGAAAACTCAAAAGAACCATTAACAAAATAGTAGGATCAGGTAGCAGAGGGCTTGGAAGCAGAAGCAGCACGTTTTTCCTGGGCTTTAGATTTCAGATCATTCAAAATGATTTGCACCTTATTATACACCAAGTCACCAACTTGCACCTCAAAGGCCTTTTTTGCATCATCCATATTTTTTCATTGTCCGTGTTAGCCCGAGAAACTAACTCCTTCAGATTCCCCACATCAGCACCCAAAGATGCTTCGGAACGCTTGAACATCGTCTCCGACTCCATCAAGGACTCCACCTCTTTCTCCAGAGCCTCCACCTTCCCTTGAGACGCTGAAATCATCAAAGAGAAAAGTCAGCACAAAGCCTAGGAAAACATCAGCAAGGGATAGAATTGTAAGCCTAAGAACAGAAAAACCTTCTAAAGTTTGTATTGTAAGCCTGAGGGTTTCCTCCGACTTAATAATAATAGAGTCGATCTCATTGAATTTCAAAGCCAAGTCATCCTTTTTGGATGATTGGCATATCTTCATATGGTTCTCAAAGACACCATGTGGATATCATAACCAACTTGAATACTAACATGTTCTGCTCGAACCGAGTCTAATCGTTGACTCGTCTCAGCGTGTTGATTGGAAGCTGCCTTATTCTTTCTCAGAAAAGTCTTGGTATTCTTCTTCCATCGGATCAATGTCTCTCGATCAACATAGAGATCTCGATTTAAGGCCTCAAGATTAGTGCATTGGCTCTCAAGTTGGTTAATCATCAAGAGTTGATTATAAGAAAACTTGTGAATTTGCTCGAGTTTAGACTCCTGACGATCTATCTAATCATCTTTATTACTAATTCGCTGCTTTAAATTGAGAACACTACTTTTGAAAACTTTGATTTCCCATATGAGCCTCTTGTATTCATCTCCAGCATCAAGTTGAAGATGTTCGATAGTGGCTACCAGTAACAATCACGAATATGGATTCTAAAGGTACAACATAACAAGGGAAACAAGGAGAAAGGATGAAGGAGAAATTACTTTTCTGCTCAGAGATCCGCTTCTGCAAATCTTGGACCTCAGTCTCTAACAAATGATTCTTATTGCATACATTCTCATAGGCAGCTTGACTCCAAAGATGTACATTTTGAGTCTACAAAAAAAGTAGAGTAAAGAAATTTAGCAACCCTGCAGCAACCACAGAGCTAAAAGGGAAATAAAAGTCACACTACTCACCATAGTCAGCAACGCAGAATAAACATCTGCATAAAGAGCAGGGACAACAGAGAGCATATCGGCTCGAGAGAGAGACCCGAAAGATGAGGAAGTGAGGACGCCGACCGAGTTGCAGGCATCTCCCGAGAAGAATAGGGTGGAGGAACCAGTAGGCCCAAGAGACAATGTGTTAACCACTGGCTTCTCTAAGCCCAAGCCCACATTTTGATTTTCTTGAGTAGGAAGATTCCCAACAGTGGTAGTTGTGGTCGCCTCACCTTCTTCAACTTCATCAGCATCATCCACCAGGTAATCGAAGTCATCTCTTTCGGAAAGCACCACTTCCATATTAAGCTTGAGCAGCGAATCAGCTGGCTTCGACTGAGACTCGTTGGGGTCGGGGATGCCATCTCCCAACCTAGAATCTAGGGGCAATGATGAAGGTTGAAGAACAACCATTTTCACAAAGTTATTTCCAGTGCCTCCTAGATTCGCCCCCTTATCACCAACATCACCTAAACTCTTCCCTGCATCACCACCACCAAAACAGGCACCAACATCAACTTCCTTACCATCAACGACAATACCTTTTCCTTTTCCAACACCACCACTTTCACCAACAACTTTAATATTACTGGACCCATCAAAACCTTTAACAGTATCACCAATACCAGAACCAGAGGCAACAACATGTTTTCCCTTTTCAGCATCCTTAACACCTTCACCACCACTAGCATTAACAACATTCCCATCACCACCAATAACTTGATCATCACCACTACCAGCAACAACTTGATTTCTACTACCGTCAGCATGTCGTGAACCCCTCAAATAAGGCCACCATTGGACTCATAATCATTATCATCATCACCATCAAGGACAATGGACTCCACCCTCTATGAAGACAGAAGAAGCGGGCCAGACACTGTTAAGGAAACAAATAGGGGAAAGTACATGTACTTAAAAGATGAAAAGAAGTGGTATTTGTTACCTTAACAGCCTCCTCACCGCCTCGAGAAGCTTCACCCCTCTCCCGAATCGACTTGGAAGATTGCAAAATAACCAAGAAAATTCAACAAATGAAAATCATACAATAATAAGAAGAAGTAGATAGAAAAGGCATACCTTCTTTGTGTTCACCACCCAAGGTGCGTAGGAGGCATGACAAGTAAAACTCTCGGGAGGAGAGTGATTCCCAAATAGCAAATTCCCATGAAAAACTAGCGGGGTCATGTCCCATAGATGATCACTAGTACGCCTCAAATGCTTGTTGGTTGTCTGACCCATCTCGGGATCCTCATCGACCAACAACTTCTTAGCCTTTTAAGAGGAAGAATACGGCGAGTGATGTGATTTGGGATTACCCAATAAAATAACCGCAATCGCACGGCGTCTAACTAGTAGACAACGGCAAGTACGGGTCGAACCCACAGAGAGCGGGGAAATATTGCAATTAATATCTCTAATAAACTAACCAAGAGGAATATTTTTGTGATTTTTATATTAATAAATAAAATAATAAACTAACTAAACTAATAAAATGTAACCGAGTAGAGAGAGTCGGTAACCAGGGTTTTTCAGTATCCACCACTATTTAATTCATGAATATTTAGAGTCGTAAATATCGCTGGGACGCCCTAAACATGATGCATCAAAAAGCCCTAGTCTCAAGCATACACCATAAAATTGCGCTAGCGAGAAAATTGTACGAAACTAATTAAAGGTCCACAAATAATACTTGGCTATTCTAAGTATACCCCATCAAAGGATTTAACCCAAGCATGAAATATCAAATAAGTAGACAAATATATTTTTAGAATAACAACTGTATACCAGAAACATGGAACATCAAAACCATAGGCCAAGCATGCACCATAAACGACAATACAATTGTTTAAAGTCATGAATTTAATTTACTTAAATCATAATGGTCTGTATCAAATATTTAATTCAATTGATCTAAAACTGTAAGTGGTTTCAACATTAAACCCTAGTTACAAATTAATTTAGAACATGGAGAAGGGTTTCTCAAGACCCATAAAAATTAATTAGATAGAAGAGTAAAAGAAGAAAAGATTAAACCCTTTTAGTTTCTGCTCCTGTATACTTGAGAATCAGATAATTCTCGCTCTCTTTTTCCGGGCGTTGTCCTTCTCTTTCTCCCCCTCTCTCTTCCGTTCACAGCCTTCTGTCCTGTAAAGAAAACTCATGTCCCCTTCAAATTCTACACGCATCAAAACCCAAAAGAAAACTCCCCTCTCACGTTAACATCTCTTCTCTTTTTATAGCTTCTCTTTTGAATAGACCATTTAGCTGGGCACACCAATTCCTATAGAAAAGAGCTATGTTTCCATCTACCTAGAATGGTTAGTGTCACCCTGAATTGTTCACATGTTTCTAAATTTCGGAGTTTCTTTATTGGCATCAATTTTCTGAAACTCTACCCCCAAACCTAAATTTAACATTGTCCTCAATGTTTTAAACCGTGCAACCTAAAATGGTATGCAATAAATATAAATAAGAGAAACAAATGTGAATTAAAGAGAAGGGATTGGAACGTCTCACCTGATTGACGCAAGAAAAGCAGTATTCTCTGTCATACACATCAAACGATAGTAATAATAAAGAACACTAAAAATATAAATAAATAAATGCCTAAAATAAAAACAAGAAACTAAAAATCTACCTACTGGATATGTACAGAAAGAATCCCCATACACTAATAACCTGAAAATTTGGGGATCAACCCAAAATACAATATATACAAATGACAGTTTCACAATTATATTATTTTGACACGGTGACACTGAAACTATCAAAAAGAAGTGATTACCCCCAAACCTAGTTTTTACTACACTGGGAAGTGCGTAAAGAACATAGTAAGGGGATACATTTGGGACTGGGGAAATATCAATTGGTTCCTGCACAGTGTCAGGAATAGGCAAGTCCTCTGGATATTTGGATGCAAAGTAATCCAACAAAACTTGAGAAGCACACAACTCTAACCCTAAATTAGGCAACTTTTAGAAGTCTAAGGGTCTAGAAACAACCTCTAAGTCGGGTGAATGGTCTTGTGAGATAGATTAATCACTAGAATTAGACAAATCATCTACAAAATCTTCCACAGGGTCATCTATATGTTCTGTTTGGAACTGAGAGTCACTACAAAATTGATTATCATCACCAAATAATTTCTGGTGGCGTTCTAGAACTCTCAATCTTTGTTCCAAACTAGACAGTCTCTGGTTATAATACTCCTCATCCACATAGTCATCTACGTAGTCTGTATGGAACATATGGTCAGTACAAGACTGATCATCATCAATAAATAATATCTGGCGTTCCATATCTCTCACTCTTTGTTCAAGACTAGACAAGTTATACTCTCTAGTTCTAAACTGAGTTGATTGTTGACTTACCGTAGACTTAGTTGAATAATCGCGTATGACGGAACGATGTGGATGCCAAGTTCCATACACACGACGATTATAAGCGCAAATTTCCTTATATCCTGGCCCATAAAATAATTCCCCCATCGTCATCTCAGATGACGTCTTCTGAGTAGAATTCATCATCCTCGAAAAAGTACCTGAAAAGAGATACTAAAGCACAAAACGAGTCAAATAGAACTAAAAATCATAAAATAAAAATAAAAATAAATATATACAAAATAAAATAAAAACCTAAAGAGAAAATCTCTGTAGGTTTAGGTTTAGGTTTCCCAAGAGAAAACCTCTCCACCCCGAAAAGAATCCCTAGGAAACCTAGAAGAAGTAGCCTTTTTACACTCACGTGGACCCCACATCTCCTACTCTTCAATCACGTTACCTCTCTTCTTCATTAGCCAACAGCCGTACCTTCACTGATCACCTATTGTTGCCTATCACCGTGCTATTCTCTACATTTTTCACTAGCCAACAGAAATCACCGACCATCTGCTCTTGTCAGCCTCTCATCTCACCAGACAACCTTCACAGCTTTGTCAACAGCCTGGCACTTACTGATGCCTACCACTTCTCATTTCTGTTTGTATTCACTACATCATACGTCCTCCAAGACTGCACCACGTGCTTAACAATCTAGTCCCACCAACTGCATTTTCTTTTGGTCTTCGTCCTGTCCAGAGCGCTCACATTCTCTTCTTAATCTCCCCAAAGGCATCCACCACTTCAAAGCCATATTGCCACCTCGTGCTAAACACTAGTCAAACTCAATTTAATTTTCAGATCAACCGAGCCATTCGCTTGTCTTGTTTTGTACCGTCGGTGCCAAGTCAGCAGCCAATTCAATCCCTTTTTGCCAATTATATTGTAATGTCAGGTTTTTAAGTATATATCCTATAAAAATATAAAATAATAATATTAACATAAAATTAAGTACTAACAAATATAAATTAGGTGGTAAATATATATAAATTAAGTGCCTATCAGCGAGCCGGCACGAAAGAAAACCAGATAAAGCACCCAAGGAGGGAGTGCAGTCTTTATAATTATCCAGGAAGCTCTGGACCATGTACTTATGGGTATCGGCAGGATCGTAAGTAGAATGAGGTGATTCGATACATTTGCCCTTGATTCGTTTCTCCCACTCAGTCATGAATCGATACCAATTTCCATTATACTACCCAAGCGAACGAGCCGGTTCGGCTCGAGAAAGCATATCATATAAAAATGGCCTGGAAGGACTATAGAGAGGTAGCCTAAGCCCTGTGTCAAGCTGGCCCAAGGTGATGATGGTAGCACGGTCCGAGTGGGGAAACTTAAGATACTTTACGCGATCTAGTTAATAATGATAAGTGCATAATATACATATTTTAAGTATCATTTCCTTATACTTATTTTCTATATTTTTTTGTGAATTACTGTGTACTATTATTACTTTTGTATTTTATGTGTTTTATTAGGTTATATCTCTGAAAGAAGTGAAATTGAGCTCTACAAGAAAAAATTACCAAAGACTCAGTGTAGAAAATTGGATTACGAAGCCAACGGCGAAAGAACGAAGTCATTATGAGTTCGTATGAAGAAGTTATGAACAAAACCGTGAAGCCAACTTGGATTTGGTATCTGTTGGGCCTTACTGGGATTGCGCTGGAAGAGAAATAAGGGAAGCGTTTTGGGCTCGCCTTTGACGTGAAAATTAAGATTTTTGTTGTTTTTGAGGAGGTTAAGTCTCCTAATTGGATAAGGATCAAAAGGAGGTGGAAAAGGTTAATGAGATTAGGTTTCCTAGTTGGATAAGGATAAAGGGGAGCCTAGATACAATTTTCTACACAACTTTTTCACGGCTAGGAACAGTGAAAACCTAGGTTTAGCTTCTGTTTTCTCTAATATTTTAATGGTTTTTGAGAAAGCTATGTCTAGCTAAATCTCTTTGTTAGGGTGAAAGGATGAACTTGTAGAGATAGATTTTCTTGTGTTTCAAAACTAGGGTTTTCAACTATAAAAGTTTAATGTTAATGTTTTGTCTCTCTTTCAGCGTTTTATATTTCTCGATGATTTTTCATGTTCTATGTCATATATAGTTCATTGTTTGATTAGTAGAAGAACTCGTTGACCCTTTCACGATAATCGTTTTATGAATATCCTTTGACTATTTATGCCACGTATACTTAGCACTTCGAAATTCTACCTTAGGTTGAGAACAAACAATTCTTTTTGAAAATTCTTTTCTTCGATTCTTAAACGAAATATCTTTCGCGTATTAGTAGCTAGATTTGTTATTTTGCACGGGTAAAATCGATACCATTTGTGATGAACGCAAGTAAGCCCTAATCTACAACGGATTCCCGAAACCTTAACGCTTTTATATTATTGATTTCAATTTTTATTAAATAGTTTTAGTTCATTCATTAGTTTAATTCTTTACAAAAATCGGAAAAACATCATTTGACCTGAAAGTTACTTGAATTAATTAGTATAAGTAATTCACACTCCTCGTCGGAACGAACCGTATTTGCTATTGTCTACATCTTTCGATATTGTGCGTTTGCGGTAAAATAAAGTCGGTTTTCCGACGCATCAGACCACGCTGGCCCGCCAATAGCGATACATCATAGGATTGAAGAGCAAATATGTTCTTGACATAGGCACAAAATTGCTCATTTGTCATCTCCGCAGGGGTAGACTTCTTTTCAGGGTTTCGACAATCAGAAAAAAGAGTTTCACAATCTGAAAAATCGTGACCGCCAAAACATATGTGATGATCAGGAAAATCACTATTAATTCTATCACGAGTCTCATGAGAAAGATCAACAGATGGAAATAAAGAATCAAGTACATGAAAACTTTCATCAAAAAAGGATACATACTTTTTGCCCGAGGATGAGCGAGGAGGGCTAGAGGATGATTTATCTGCCATTTGATCTTGTTGATGACTGATGATCTTGATCTTGATCTTGATCCCGCTGATGATTTTTGATAGTGAGTGCAGCCGAGATGATGAACAGAGGAACAACTTCAACAATAACGGTGCCGATCTAGCAAATAATGAAGGAAGAGTGTCAGGAAAGAATATCAAAGGAGCTTTAATGGTGGAGAAGAGGAGAAGTTGAGGTTTCTTTTGCTAAATATTATACAGACTTTAAGAAAGAATCAATTCATAGATTTATGGGCTCCAAGTGTTTGCTTGTAGTGGAGAAATATCTGAGGACACGTGTAAACATCCTAGATGAGTGGATTATGACACTAAGATGAGGGCGAAGTACTGGAAAGGTCTCCTTGGTCTTACACGGTTAAAGAGATATCTACCACATCAATCAGAAGTTAGGACGCGTGAAAAGTAAAAAAGGAAATCAATGACCAAGTTTGAAAGGGGAAACAGAGTATTAAATGAGCTTACAGAGCACGCATGATGTGGTCAGAAGCATTTAATGCACCTGACAAGAATCGATGTACACTCTTCGGGTTATGACCAAGGAAAGAACAAGAAGCCATTATCACCTTGGATCGTGTCCAGAGCAAGTTGAGATAAAGATCAGCATATCGAGAGAACCAGAGAAGACTCGGGGCATGACATCAAGAGATTCAGGTCATACTCTCGATCAACCTACAACAACTTAGATACAAGTGTCCAACACTGAAGTTTGATTGTATAATACCTTTTTGTCTATAAATACTAAGCGCAGCCAAGAGAAAAGGCATGTTATGTTATTTGGAGAGAAAGCTGTAACAAGTTTGCGAGAGTGATTTTGAGTGTTCTTGGTGAGATTGAGTTTATACCTTTGTAAGCTCAATCTCTTGCAAATAATATCAAGTATTTACCCCCGTGAACGTAGGTAATCATACTGAACCATTATATCTCTTGTGTAATTATTGTTATTATGTTCTTAGTTTTACTTGTCTATCTTCATATTTATGGATGAATGGATAGAGATTTTACACAACTACATTACCAGTGAGTCAATTTGAATTAAGAATCAGGAAGATATGAGATGTGACGAATACATTTAACCATTTCAAAAACTAACCTTTGAAATGAAGTTTCCATTTGAAATAGGTGTAAGAATGAAATTTTGACAAGGAAAAAAAAATTGGTAAGGAAATTCGACAGTCTATCAAGGTTAGATTTTCCAACCCAACGACTCAACTAATATTCCTGGCGTTTGATTTTCATTTGATACACTGTTCGATTCTTTTTGCTGAAATATCTAATTTGATCGAAAACCGGTCTAGGATTAACCCGTTCAGATATTCCCATTATGTCTCACTCTGAACGAGTCTATGAGAAAAGTGTGGAATTAGGATTAAGTCCCACCTCCCAAATGTAACTGTATGCTAAGTTGCAAACCAAGCATGGAAGCTGAAAGCAGAAATAAGACTTAGCTATTCAAGTCAGGCAGGAAAGTTAGTTACCCGTAGGGACGAGCCAGGTTTAGCCAAAAGATGGTCCACTTAGTCAGCTATTCAAGACAGGCAGGAAACTACCTCCTTGCCAGTTGTAGTGGTTCTCTCCCGTTCTTCCCTTAAAAACTCTCATGGCACTTGAAGCATCCACGTTTATTATCGTTTACTTGCTACGGGAGGCAAACATTTGGTTTCATGGTCGAAAGAGTGGAATGTCACCTAGCAGCTAAAGGTTCAGCCTCATTGTCTGACAAACATCTCTTAGAAGTTTCTACAAGTCTCACGCAGCCTTTAATGGTAACTAAAATGTGGTCGAAAAATGATGAGCTAGCGGCAACATGGATTTACTTGCACTAGTGGAAGCACCTTACATGATATTGCCGGGAAACTTTTGGTGCGTTCTATGGTAAAAGTGATGAAAACATATACAAACTGGGCAATTAGCAGCCAGAAAAAACAAACAAAAAAAAAACAAAAAACAAAGTAACAAACAATTAGTCTAAAATCGTACTTCTCAATGTTCAAAGAAATTCACTATACGTAGTCACTGTCATTCAGTCATCAAAGTCACAGACTGGCATTACTAAAGGATAAGATTACCAAGAACAAATTTTAACAGAACGAGTAGCGAAAAAGAAGAAAAATGACTTTCCATCAAAGGAACTCATTCAGATGGAAGAATCAGTAAGAAGAAAATTGACATGCCAAACCAAAGATCAGATACTTCTATTCCGATTTTAAGTTTTGGAATTTTAAAACTCTGGGTTCTCTTTCACCTATTTTCACTGCTGAGAATTTGTCTACACCTTACTTCAACTTGGCTTAATCAAGGTGAGGATTTACTGCAAGTATTAAGTTTGGAGCAATTAAATTCTCATATAAACAGTTTCTTTCCTGAAGATACACCAACCTTGTTAAATCTACACTGGAGTCTAATTGTTTTAAAACGTATAAGGCAAGGAGAGAAAATTATCAAACAGTAGATCAGTTCTAACGTGTATAGATTACAAACAATCAAACAAAACCAGAAGAAAATATGAATTTGTACCTCTCAGTTCTAAGTGACAAACCATCTTCCCATGCATAAAATGATAAAAAGATTGAGAGACAGATGAACAAGGCTTAATATATTCATACACAGTCAACCAAAGACATGTTCATACACAATCAACCGAAGACAAATATAGCTAAACCATGGTACATAAAATTGGAAACTGAACGTCAAATCTAGCATTAGAAGGGTTCAAAAGAAAACTAATTCAAGATCATGTTATTCAGTTTGGTAACCGGACAAATTCCTAAAACTAACAATACAAAGAACTACTAATCTCTAATAAATGTCAGAGACGTCTTCACTAGTTCTGTCATGAGATTTGCAAACCTTACAGATTTTCTACGAAGTTCATCAAAAGCTTACAGGTGTTGTAGAGAACTTCTTGAAACCTATTTCTTCTTCGAAGGGTCCCCAGTGATCATCTCCAAATCAGCTTTACAGCTGTCTCTCAAATCTTTTAACGTGAGAAGACTTGATTGCTGCCAAACAGAAATTAAATCAAGCTTTCCGAGCGTAGTATTAAGATAATTCGAATGCCATAAACAAAAGGAAAAAAAATTGTTCTCCCTGAAACACACGTAAGAAAAGAAACGAAGATTAAGTTGCTTACAAGATGGGTGCTTTCACGAACAAGGATATCCTCTGTGTGAAGGAAAAGGGATCTCCACCGATCCATTAGTTCAAATTCCAATTTCATTGACTTGTTGGAATTTCCTTGACAGTATTTAGCGAAATCAGCAGGAATGGAACTCTTTTCTACCAAAATCCGTACCTCTTTTCTGCTTTTCTTCAATGCTGATGGGAATAGTTAATAGAATTTACATTTAGTCATTAACCAGGAATCCTTCTCTCTAGAGTATATACAACATATAGAAACTGTCCACTTCAAGAACACGATATAAAAATCTTACCAGATATCCGACCTTTAGTGTCCTGGTAATGGAGATCCGACCAAATATGAGCAGCTGGGTGCAAATAAAGAGAAAGAAAAACACTTCAGATTAAATATAAAATTTGGAAAGCATATTTCACTACCGGAAAAACTTCATCTTCACTTCCAAAAGTGTGAATTCGTGAATTGAATTTCATCAAGATAATGAATGCACATATGAATACAAATAAAACGAAAAATCAAACCAACCAACAGATAAAATTGACAAGATACCTTTCAGGCAGAAAGAACAAGAGCAACTTTTGAGCATCTCTAGACCAGTAGCACAATTTGAACTACCACTACCATTAAAACCTGTGCATCTTTCTGGTTGGTAAAACTTAGAATTTGATGATTGAGAAGGCTCTAAGCCCACAGTTGAACTAGTCTTGTTTGAGGTTACATCATCGTCATCCATTCCCTTGTCATCATTTCCAATATCAGAAATGGTCAAATCTTCAGTATCAGGATCCAGATCAACGAAATTTTTAATGGCTTCAGTATTGCTCGCTTCTTTATCATCTTTGCATTTCCCATCAGTTACATTTGGTAGCGAGTTCTCATCTTTCTTGCACTGTCCATCATCACTCATGTGCACTGAACTAGAATTAGCTTTAACAACATCAGTATTGATCACTTCTTTATCATCTTTGCATTTCCCATCAGTTACATTTGGTAGTGAGTTCTCATCCTTACCAGAGTGTCCATCACCCATGACACTAGAGGTAGTTTCAACGACTTCAGCAATGATAATTTCTTTATCATCTTTGCATTTCCCATCAGTTACGTTTGGTGAAAAGTTCACATCCTTTCCGCATTGTCCATCGCACATGAGACTAGAAGTAGTTTTAAAGACTTCAATACCGCTCATTTCTTTATCATCTTTGCATTTCCCATCAGTTACATTCAGTACGGAGTTCTCATCTTTTCCACACTGTTCATCGCCCAACTGCATTGAGATACTAGTAGTAGTACCCATTTCTGACAATTCTTGCCTCACCACTTCTCCCTTTTCAGAATTATGATCTTCCTTTGACATACTTGTAAGCTCCTTAACTTCATGAGGTATCCTAGGTAACCCAGGCGCTGCATTTGCTTGAGGAGACTTACCTACAGAAGCCACATTCTCTGAACCACATAATTGTTTAGATTTAGACAACTGCAACGACAACTCATTGTTCTTTGCTCCCTCAACAACTTTAGATTTTGAATTTACCTCGACTGATTTGTCAAGCCCTTGACAAACCCTTTTAGCAATCCCTAAGTCCAAATTTTCCCTATTTTCTCCATACCCAATTCCACTTTTGCTAGGCGAATTGACTAGCGAAGGAATGACCCCTCGTTTCCCCTGAACATTAGTAACATCAGACAAAGCACTAAGCCCTCTTTTCCCATTGACATTAGTAACATCAGACAAAGCACTAAGCCCTCTTTTCATATTAACATTAGTGACATCACGTAAAGCAGAACGTTTTCTAATAGATCCATCAGACACACCTCCTTCCACCATTGCCGATAGCAAAACTCCCCAAATTCTGCAGCAAAAAAGAAAAACCTTTTTTTTTTTACACTTTTCTTTACTGTTCCAAAGAACGCACCTTTTCACGCTACAAAAAATCAATGAATAAACCTGAATCACTCACAAAGAAGTCGCAACAGATTGGATCAAAATCATAACAACAACAAGAATCAGTAAAACTGTAAATCTATGGTGAGGAACAGAACCCAAACCCTAAAAAACAAAATAGAAGAAAAAAACAGTAATCTTTGCTACAGATCTGGGAATAAAAAAAATTAGGGTTTTGATTAGGCGTATCTAACCTCTTGAAGACTGAAGATGAATTTTCGAATTTTTGGTTAGCCGCGGATTTATAAAATGAAACCCTTATTTTTGTTTTCAGGAGGCGGGAGAGAGAAAGAAAATATTTCGGCACCACCTCGTGATCTCCTTTGAGTGTGTTTTTTGAATTATTGGCGCCTGATTTTTATTTTTTTTGTTAATTGGACATAATAGGTTTTCCTGAGATTTCGATCTGAAGTTTAGATTGTTTCTTTGATTAGATCTACGGAGTAGGGCACAGTCACGAATATTCGGTGATACATAGCTTGTTTGGATACTAAAAGTAGAAATGTTTTTACAGAAGTTAGAAACAAAGATGTTTTCACAGAAAATTGATATTTTTGTTTCTAAAAATCGTTCTACAATTTTATACCCAAACTAACTTCTTACTTTTCGACTTTTAAAAATCGAAAAACTATTTCTGGATGTATATCCAAACACGCTATTAATTTTTTATTTTATTTTTTTTTGTTGGATAAAAGAGTTTTATATTTTATTTTATTTTATTTTTTAAGGAACATACATTGTCGACCAGGTGGTATTAGAAAACTTCCAACTAGCTTCAAACTGAGCCATATAGCTAGTACCTGGCATTGAAGCACCCCCAACTCCTATTTATGTGTGAGAGGTTAAGGATGTCTTTAGTTTTGTTCATAAGTTCTGTCGTTCTGGCATGCCTTAAGGAATTACATGTAAAACTAGTAAAGTAAGATAATAAGTTTGTTACAAAATTTAAATCCATATTCGTTGCTTGATTGGCTGGTCTTCTTTTTCTCTTCTCCAGTTGTTGTTGGAACTCTTCTGCTTCCATCTGCACTTTGACTTCCTTGATTCTGTTAATCTTAGCACGTTGAAGAACTGCCACCAATCATATTGTCAGACTTTGTTGATAAGACGATCCTCTGCTTGTGACTTCTGTGAAACCTTCCAGAGAACCATTGTTTCCTGAGTACCATATTGTCGTACCTACCCTACTATATGTTTTTCTAAATATTGTTAAAATCCGGTAATGGATCTGTGTTGTTGGGATTGTAGTCTGTAGGTTTGTTAATTGTTCTCTGTAGGGTCTTCTATTGATCACAATGTTTTTATTGGTTTGTTTAGCTATCCTTAGGTGGTGTTGTATCTGGCTAATGGTTAGTCTAGGGTCTATCTATAACTGCTGAAAGCATTTGGTACATCTAGCTTTCCATATATACCAAAATGTTATGGCCCCTAAGACTGGCAACTTATCAATGTAATTATTAGCTCCATATCTAGTCTGAAACCAAGACAAGAACCAATTTCCTATTGTTTGGTTAGTTCCCATTTCTCTAACCTGGACAATCTTATACCAGGCCAGAAATCCCTCCCAAAGGTACAACCACTGAGCATGTGGCTCACAGATTCCCCATGGATGTGGAAGAGACAGCAGATTGGAGAAATGTCCCTGACTCTTTTATGCATATTTTGAGCAACAAATAAGATATCATGTATGTCTTTCCATACAAACAATTGAATTTTAGGCCGCACTTTTTAGACTCCACGCTCTTTTCAAGGTTATAGGATTGGTGACTCTGATGTTTTGATCTTGTATATCCATTACTAGCTTAGTATATACTTTGTTGACACTAATTTTCCCATGTTGCATAGTATCCCATTCAATACAATAAGTGGCTTCTCCCAATTGATTCAAGCTTATAGTTTGAATATTCTGAGCCACTTCAGGTTTGAAAACTTGGTTAAGGAATTTTTCATCCCAAGAGTTGTTAGATTGGTCAACCAACTCAATTACATTGTTTAAAGTATTTTGGATAGCTGGTAAGATGTCATTTTTGGTTATTTCATTTGGGGAATTCATTGGTATCCAATTGTGCTTCCAAATTAGAATATCCTTGTTATTTCCCACTTTCCACTGATCATTTTGTTTAATTAAATCAAGGCCTTTCCATAGACCTCTCCACAACCAATAGCTATTAGGATTAGGATGTTGAAGAAGAAGCGGAGAGTTGTTTTGAAAGTATTTGCCTCTAAGATTTTAACCCATGGGCTATTATTATTATGAAGAATTCTCCAACCCACCTTTGTTATCATGGTCATGTTGAAATATCTATAGTTTTTGAATCCCATACCTCCATTATTTTTTGGAATGTACACAGTCTACCATTTGATTGGGCATAAACCTCCATTTTTCCCTTCCTCATGACCCCAAAAGAAAGCTATATTTAAAGCATCTTTTTTCTGTGATAGTTTTTGGTACTACAAAGCACGTCATTTGGTAAGTGGTAAAGAATCAGCTATCGCATTAATCATGATGGCCTTTCCTGCAGTGTCGAGATTTACTTATCCACCCTGTCAGTTTGCATTTCAATTTCTCAAGAAGGGTTTCAAAATATTGAATTTTGGATCTATGGGTAAACAGAGGAACCCCTAAGTATTTGTCTTCCAGTTTTTTTCTACCCACTTTCATCAGCTTTACTATAGACCTTGCATCTCTATTTCCAACATTACTGTCAAAGAAAATGCCAAATTTTTCATAATTTATTAGTTGGCATGTGCCTTTGCTAAAGGTTTCTAGGATTTTCAAGAGATTATTTCCTTCTTTTTTAGTAACTCTAGCAAAAATGAGACAGTCGCCGGTAAAAAGAAGGTGGGCTATAGATGGGGCATTTTTGCGACTTTTACACCGTGTATCTGACATTTATCCTCTGCATCATGCAGGACTCTAGATATGCCATTCATGCATAAAATACACAATTAGGGGGAAAGGGGGGTCCCCTTGTCTTAATCCACGTGAAAGTTTAAAAAATTGGGTAGGGGATGCATTAACCAGAATAACAAAGGAAGATGTGTTGATACATTGGTAAATTAAATCACACTAGTATTTTGAGAAACCCAGCCTCTCAAGAGTCTGGGTTAGGAAGCTCCATTCGACTCTGCCAAAAGCTTTTGACATATTAATTTTAAGACCCATGTACCCAACTTTTCTTTTCTTACGAGATCTCATCTTATGAATTATCTCGTGGGCTACTATCATATTATCAGAAATTTGTTTGTCAGTGACAAAAACCGATTGATAGGGAGAGATGATTTTATCAATTAACGGATTTGTTTTGTCTGCAATCAGTTTCCATATGATTTTATATAACGTGTTACACAGAGATATAGGCCTAAACTCTGAAGCTAGAGATGGGAATTTCACTTTGGAGATGAGGGTTATAAAGGTAGCACGAAGCTCCTTGAAAGGAACTTATTTCGGAAGAAATCTTGCACAACTGCAGTTATTTTCCCTCCTATCAAATTCCATTTTTTTTGGAAGAAAATAGCGGGGAAACCATCTGGCCCTGGAGATTTGTTTGTATGCATTCCAAAAACAACAAGTTTGGCTTCTTTCTTCGTATGAGGGGTAATCAGATTTCATTTTCCAAATTTTTTATAATCGAGGGTATGAGGTCAAGAATGTCATTTGGTATTTGATTATTTTCAGAAACTGTTATTTCTTTAAAATGATTTAAAAGAGTGTTTCCTATCTGATTTATGTTATTGCACCAGTTTCCTTTAGAGTCCTTTAGAGTTTCAATTATAAGTCACCTATAGTTTTGCTTTGCAGTTGAGTGAAAAAAAACTCGTGAATCTATCCCCCAAGCTTAGCATATTTTTAGTGGCTTTCAGTTTCCAAGTAGCCTCCTCGAAATTACTCCATCTTTCCAACTCAAAGTTTAGGTTACCAGAATTTGAGAGTTATCTTGTAGCATTTTAATATTTTTAGCATTTGAGATTTCATTGGACATATTTTTAATGTTAAATTGAATATTTCCAAAATAGTTTATGTTCCAGTTTTTTTTTTTTTTTAGTTTCTTAACATTTTTGAGCCTAGCCATCAGCGAAAAGGCAGAAGAACCACTTATTTCCATTCTCCAAGCTTCCTCAATAACATCCAGACATATAGGATCTTCAAGAAAAAAAACCAAAGAACTTGAATGGTTTCGGCCCATCTTTCTAACCAGGGGAAGATTTTAAGAGGATAGGGCTGTGGTCTGAGGCAATTGGGGGTAGGTGGTACATACTAGCCGAGGGTTAGGCTTCAAGCCAATCAACAGTTATCAGCCCTCTATCAAGTCTAACTTCCATAAAATCCCTCTCATTTCTCTTGTTTGACCAAATGAAAGGGTAGCCCATAAAACCTAGGTCTAGGAGATTAGCTTTATTAATTAGATTATTAAAAAAAAACTTTCATTGGTATTTAATCTTTCTCCTTCCTTTTTTTCCTCTTTGTTTAAAATAAAATTTAGATCCCCAATCGCGAACCATGGTATCAATATAATTTTGCAAGCTCCTGGAAGTAATTCTATAATTTTAATTGGGTTATTTTGACTTTGGTACCTGGGTTTTGTCCAGATTTTGTGTTCTTACTTACATTTGTCCAACCTTAGACTTTAGTACCTAGAATCACTGTTCACCCGTTAAGACCCGTGAGATGATGACGTGTCATTTTTTACGTCAATTAAATTTGAATTACTAAAAAAAAATAAACTTTGCTAACAATGACAAACCAATTCTCTAACGGTTAAGATCTACGGTTTATATTAGATCTTGTTCCATCTCAAAGATGAACGGTTAAGATCTAACTAACTAATATAATCTTTCGAAAATAGTACGAATGCCCTAATATGTTTTCCTCTTCTCCGCCTCCATCTACCAGAGAAGAACATCTCCGTCTCCATCTACCAGAAAATCAAAAAGGAAGTTGAAGATTATGATCGATCGTGATCCACTGATTTATAAAGAAGATTATTGAGGTGTTTTTGTCAGGATTATTAGTAGTGTGAAGTTAATCAAGGTCTTGTTACCACTGTTCAATCGAATTCAGTGGTAAGTGGTTCGATTTCTCAACCAATTATTTTTTTCTGCTAATTAACCCTAATTTATGATATCAGTAATAATTATAAGAGTAGTTTATGCGTTGGGTTTTGTTTAATCTCTTCAATTTTTCGATTAAATTAATTTAGGGTTTATAAAAATTGGGGATTTTTTGATTTGGGTGTTTTTAAATCATTGAAAAGGGGAAATATAACGTGGGTTTGTCGAATTTTGTTTGTTTCAAAATTTTATTTTATTTTCACAATTTTATCTTTATGCAGCAGCAATTTTAACTTTTGTGTATGTTCAATCGATTAAAGTATGTTGTAATTTTAACTTTTGTGTATGTTCAATCGATTAAAGTATGATGTAGTTTTAACTTTTGTGTGATGGTGATATGCAGAAATGGATGGTTCTGAATTCCCTAAGTTTTACCCCACTAAAGATGGTTATCTGGTAGGGGCAAGTAGGGCTAAGAGGGATGATTGTTTGTTGGAAGAAGAATTAGATTGGTTGTCTCAGTTACACAAGTATGACAGGCCAAGTAGTACTACAGTGAATCAAGGTGGATCTGTTTCAAGTCAGGGGGTGTTGTAAATGTGGACACAGATGGTGGGTCTAATGCGGTTGGATCAAGTATTGTTGTAAATGAAGTTAGGAAAGGTGTAGAAAAGGTTAGTAGTGGAAGAAAATTAAAGAAAGTTGTAAAGAAAAGAGTTAATTGGTGGAACCAGAAGAAAACATTGATGTGGATATTACTTCTGTTGAGTCAGTTACTCAAGTAGAACCAAAAGTTACTCAAGTAGAACCAGAAGTTACTCAAGTAGAAATATCAGATGTGCAACCAACTAAGCAACCAACTAAGAAAAAGCAAGTTAACATTGATGATTGTAGAACTAAAGAGGAGTATATCTCTGCTGGAGAGTCAGGCCAAGAAGAAGAGCAAATAATAGCTCCACAGGAAAACTCCAATGATAAAGAAGATGACTTGACTGTGCAGTTAGAAAGTATGGTTAAGAAGAGTGCAGAGTATAAGGATTATGTGAAGGAGACATGCAGAGTTTATGAAGAGGAAGAGTTGAAGACTTGGAAGAGTAACACAACAATATTGGACAAGATACTTGTTGGGCAGGAATGGAGTTCATATAAAAAATGCAGGGATTACATCAAGGATCAGAACATCTTTCTGAATTTTGCCATTTTGCAGAAAAAAAATACCCAGCTTCAACAGCATTATAAATGCAAGAACTACCCAAAATGCAAATGGAATGTATACTTCTCCAGGATTTGGGATAAATTGACATTTAGGTGCAAAAATGGTCATTTTGAGCACACATGTACATCAACACATGGGATCAAAAATCCTTTAGCCAATGCAAGGTGTGAAATAACTTTTGGCTTGACCTAACCCTAATTTATTTTTTTATTTATTTCCTAAGTTATTTTATATTGTTACAACACTGTTATACTTATTTAGTTGTGATGTTTTGCAGGTGGATATTCAGGGTTATGTTAGATGTGTTCAAAGCTCATACAAACTATAAACCAAAGGATTTCAAGGATGAAGTAATGAGGGTTTATCATGTAAAGATCTCTTACTGGACAGCTTGGTCTGCTTGGCATATGTGTATGGAGAGAGTTTTTGGTAACTATGAAGACAGCTATGCCATGATCCCTGAGTGTTGCAACCAAATACTAAAGAGGAATGCAGGTAGCATTGCTAGTTGTGCAACAGATAAAAGTGGTAAGTTCAAGCATGCATGTATAGTTTATAAGTGTTCCCTAGATGGTTTTAAGAATGGTTGTAGACCTATTCTAGGTTTATAAGGGTGTTTTCTGAAAATTAAATATGGTGGTATGTGTTTGTCTATCATGTCATTAGATGCAAACAATGGATTGTTTCCCATTGCTATTTTCTTGTGTAGAAAAGAAGACAAAGAGAACTGGACTGAGTTTCTTAGGATTATTGCACCTTATTTAAAAGAGCATCCTAGAGCACTTACATTCATATCTGATAGGGAGAAGGGACTTATATCAGTTGTTGATAAATTTTAGTGATGATGTGAACCATCATCATAGGTTTTGTGTTAGGAACATGTACAAAAACTTTAAGAAGTATCACCCAGGAAAGCATCTAGAGTCACTAATATGGAATTCATCTAGGTCATATCTGAAGGAAGACCATGATATTAACATGAACAAGATGAAGGATTTAAGACCAGAAGCAGTGAGTTATCTACATAAAGAAGATTTAACACAATGGGCAAGAGTTTTTTTTTATACTTCATCATGTTGTGAACACATAACTTCAAATTTCTGTGAAGCTTTTAATGCTTGGATTATGGACCTAAGAGGGTTGCTTATATGCAAGTTTCTTGAAAAATATCATATTATGGTGACAAGGTTGATGTTTGATAGAAAAATACAAGGTGAGGGTTATGAAGATGGAGGAGTGGTACCTAGGGCAAGAGAGAAATACAATGTTAATAGAGAAAATGCAACTGCATATGAAAGAGTACCTACTAGCAGAGATGTGTGGACAATCCTTGATAACAAAAATGAACAATCTTGGGTGGTAACACTGTCTAAGCATGAATGTGATTGTAGGTTTTGGGATGTCACTGGGATTCCTTGTGAACATGCAATCAATACCTCTTTTTATAACAGGAATGCAGACTGGAAAGATTAAGTTGGTCTTCACCACTTTAATTCCTTTTGGTTAAACTTTATATGGTACCACTTTAATTCCTTTATGATTCAAACTTTGGTTTTGCAGGTTGTTTGATGATTACCACAAGGTGGACAAATATAGAAAAACTTATGAAGGAATGGTTGGTCACATTGCTAATGAGTCTAAGTGGATGGCAAAGGATGACATATAACACAAGGTTACACCACCTCCTTTTGAAAGGCAGAACAAGAACACAAAGGAGAAGAGATGCAAATGAGGCTAGAGGTAGAAATTTTCAAAGGAAGCAATATTCCGAATGCAAAAAGTTTGGACACAACAAAAAAGGTTGTCCTAAAAAGAATCAACTTGAACAACAAGAAGGTAACATACATTTTTTCCTTTTGTTTACTTTATCTTTATCTGTAACTTTTTCTTTGTCTCTAATTTTTTCTTTGTCTGATACTTTTTCTTTGTTTGTAGATGGTGAACCACATGTGGTAAGGAATCCAGCCGAGGATTTTCAGGAGTACCAAAGTCAATAACAGAAAAATAGCAGAGGTGGGGGTAGAGATGGCAGGAGAGGTGGCAGAAGTGATGGGTCTGAGGTGACAGGTGGACAGGAAGGTGGAATGCCAGGTGGAGATACAGCTGCCACTAGTAAAGGTGGTCCAAGAACTAGAGTTGGCCCAAGAACTAGAGGTGTTCCAAAAACTAGAGGTGGAGGGAATGGGACCATGAGGAGGGATCTGAGTACTTGTTGTTTGGGGATAATGTTGAAGAACCTACAACAACAGCACCATCTGCACCAGCAGCACCATCTACAACAGCAGCACCACCAGTTTGGGTACCTCCTGGCAGATCTTCTACAAGAGGAAGAGGTGGTGTAGGTGGTTGGACTCCAGGCACTAGAGGTGGGGGTAGAGGTGGGTCAGGTACTGTGTATAGAAAAAGAGGCAACATTGTTGGTATTGGGATTCCAGGAGTTGATATGAGAGGTGGCAATGGTGGTCCAAGAGCTAGTGGTGTTAGAACCAGAGGTGGTACTATACAACAAAAGAGGAAAAGAGTCATTGAGCCTGCAACATTGCCTGAACCTGCAGAACTTCTTCAACCTGATCTGCCTTCACCACCAAGAAGGAGCATAAGAATTCAAAGCGCCATTGGTAATGCATTTAATGGAATTACTATTGACCTAAGTGATTAGTTATCATTTATGTTTTAGGTTGCTTAGTTTTTATTTTTTGGACCACTTTAGGAGTACATGTTTAAAGGTTGTGAACAACATATGCAGTTGCTAAGTTATTTTCTTTATTACCTGCTTATAACAGTATGACAGTATCTTACCAGGTTCATACATATTCCAACACTTGCTTATATATTTATTGAAACTTAATCTTCTCACATGTTTGACATAAGTAGTATCTGTTTCCAATAGATTCTGGTTTTGTATAAGTGAGCAGCTTCATCTTACCATCACAACATGGATCTTTGCATGGTAAGAGGTTGGTTCTGCAGTTATAAGCCATGTGATCATCTTCCCCACAGTAAAATTGCTTCTCTTTTAACCAATTTTCATCATCTGGTAAAGTTGGTGGAATAGGTGGTGGAATACCTTGGTGTGAAGCTACATAAACATCTAACCAGATGAAAACTCCACAGTAGTTGCACTTCACATAAGGTTGAAATCCATTTTTTTTTCCTTTTATTGCTTTTCTAAGAAACAGGTACCCCTTGCAGTTGGTTAGTGTGCATTTTGTACCTTCCCAAGGACAATCTCTGGCAACATGACCAGCAAAAATACATAGAGAACACTTGGTAATTGGTGATGAGCTTGAACCCTCCATTATTTATGTTTTGTGTGAAATTTTTCAAGAATTGTGTTGTTGAAGAAGAATATGAGAATTTACAGGTGATGGTGGTGAAAGTAGGATATGGCAACGGTCATTTTATAACAGGAATGGCAACGGTCATTTTTTTGAAAAATGTAAAAATCAGACAGTTGGATCTGAATAAAGGTAGCCGTAGGATAATGTTGAAGGCATGTGAGTTTAAAAAAATTCACGTGTTAACGGCGTTAAGTATTAATTTTTTTTTTAAAAAAAAAATCTAAACGGAAGTCAATACTTTAACTTTGCCATCCAAGGTAAACAGTGATTCCAGGTACTAAAGTCTAAGGTTGGACAAATGTAAGTAAGAACATAAAATCTGGACAAAACCCAGGTACCAAAGTCAAAATAACCCATTTTAATTTGTTTTTCCTATCGGGGCATCCATAGACACAAGATAACAACCAGTGTTTTTGGGTCCTTACTTCTACTACCATAACATCAATTTGGTTTTCACTACTCTTAAGAAAATCAAGTTTTATGCGAGAGTTCCAAGCTAAAACCAGACTCCCGGTCGTCCCAATAATTCATATAGGGTCCATTATTATCATTTCAGAGAAACTAAGATTGTTAATCACTTTCCTAACTTTTACATTTTATTGTTTTGTTTCAGCTAAGAATATGATATTTGGTTGGTTTTCTTTAACTATTTTTGCTAATTGGGTTTTGATGAAAGGTTTTCCCAGACCCTGTACATTCCAAGATAAAAATATTTAAAGACATTCCACCAGACTTCCTTGATTGAATTTGATGTCTTCCTCTAACCTGGCTATAATAATTCTTGTTAGTTATAATACCAAACTGTAATTCACTACACCTTTTATATTTGACCACTATTTCCAGGTAAACATCAGAGATGTATATATTCTCTAGTTTGTTAATCACAAAAATAAAATCTACTAAATAGACTGTTGTACAATCGAAAGACTTAAAAAGTTTATGGTTTATATGATGTATATGACTCTCCCCTTTTCCTTGGATAAGCTCTTCTCCAGCAATTTTCCCTTTCAATGTACTTTGTTCAGCATTTTGAGCTCCAGATTCATCACGCAAAACTTTCTTTTTCTTTTTGGTACAACTTTTGTTCACTCCCCCACGACCAGATCTAGATCGGGCTTTTTGTGGGGATTTCTGGCTATGGCTTGGTTTTGGGTCTTGGGTGGGATATCATACCAAAGAACAATGTTGAAGGGTTGAAAAACAAAAATGATTGGGGCTAAGATTGTTTATGAGACTCTTATTAGAAATTGGTTTGAAGTTACTTCAGAGTTAAGACTTTGAGTTTCAAAGGTAATTGCTGCTTTCTTTCGACATTCCTCATATAGCTTGTTGGAGGAACAAAAATATCTTTCTTAATCTCTTCAGAGTCTACCCTGATAATTTTGTTTCCACAGAATTTGGCTTTTTTGCTTGAATTCATATTAGCGTCTGGAGATTCCTTTTGAGTCTGACTGGCTCCTTTGGATTTTGATTTTAACTTGTATTTTGCTTCCCCTTTATACCTTTTTTTTATTTTGTTATATTTATTAGGATTGATTGCTTCCTTCTCATAACCCTTTCCTTGATTTATTTTCTTGCCAAAAAGAGTTTTTTCAGCCTCTATTATAGAGTCTTGAGACACGTTCTCCCCATTCCAGCTATCCACCTGAATCATTATGTGTTTTCCAAGACTTAATTTTCCCCTACCTTTTCATGAATTTATCTATATGGATAGTTTCTTCCATTACTTCCTCCTCTGTCATTGCTTTTTTGCATTTAGTATATGGGATTGATTGCCCGAGTTTGGAGACTACGTTCTGAATGAATAAATTAGGGATGGTAGGACTTGGAAATTTATATAGGCTCGATCCAGATTCCCCAAAGACCTGATTATTATCTAACCCACAATGAGGTCCACCATCTCATAAAGATAAATAATTTGGGTTTTCCAACTCTGTAACAGAAGGTGGACCATGCACAAATCCGAATGAGCCATACCCTGAGCCATGATCCCTAGGGTCCTCCATAACAGGTTGGCTCCATATTTGAATTTTTATAGGGGATATCTCACTTGGCTCTTCTCCAAATCTCTTTGAGGATTGACCTCGAGTCTTAGATACACATATACTAGCAACAAATTCTTGTATCAACCATGTTTCATCATCTGTTATTTTCATAGTAAATCCAGGAGGGATACTTGGGGATATAAGATTTGGACTAACCGGTTTATATGCCTCGTTAGTTGTTGTTGATTGATCTGAGACCATGCCATCGTCTATCTCTGAGATAACTGAGCTGGCAACATTTGTGATAAACTTCATCTTCTTTGTAACAAATCTTAATGTCTCCTCCTCTTCCTCAATATTATATCCACCTTCATGAATGTTGTCATGGTAACACGTTGATTGCAATTCTGCATCTCTCTCTAGGATGATTAATTATTCGAATGCTTTTGCAGAAAGATATTGGGATAAGGTCGTAGAAAAGGATAACATCTAGATATTCATCCTCCTCAAGCCAGAGCCTAAACTTCGGTTCTAATTTATTGTTTAAATCCGGGGAGATGGGGCATCTTGCATAAGGTCTTGCATGGTCACAGTCTTGAGGCAGCTCTAACTTAACAAAATTTTCTAGTCTATTAGTTATCAATTGGGGGATTCCTTCTTTAAACAATTCAACTGGCATATTCATGCAGCTAACCCAGATATCAACTATTACCATGTTTACCAAAGCAGCTGGAATAAAATATTGATAGGCTTTCGCAACTAGTAGCCTTGTATCATATCTTAAGATAGAGTACCTGATTGCTCTCTCAACATCCTGTCTAGTATCCAATTTGAGTATAAATTTGTTATCCTCTTGAGCACTACAAAACAGCATTGCCTTTAGGAGGTACTGGAGACCCCAAATGAACTTGTGCGTATCCATTACTTTTTGAGTGTTAAGTTGGAAAGGGCAGAAAATTCTCCCGATGACTGAAAATTCAGCATGTTGCTTGCATTTCTCTCGGGTCCCTGGAGATAGCATGATAGATGGAGCAATGCTAAGTTGGTGTTGCATTTTGTTGAGAATGACATATTCCCCTTCATTTGCATTCGGGGTTGGATTACTCATCTCTTTGTTACACAATAACAACATTGGCCAAGATTGGAAAAAGTTTTGAAGTTTTTTTAGGCTTTTGGTAGCAAGTTTTTCATATAATCAAATAAGAGCATGCAGATTAGCCACCAGTAAAATTTAATGGCTTCCCATAGGATGGATAAGCGGGTGGTTAAGGTTACTTTTAATTGCTATAAGGGTGGTGGGGGGGGGGGGGGGGGGGGTTGAACATCATTAAAGGACTGGGATAAAAACTCGCGAGGTGAAAATAGGATTGACAGAGCCAAAACAAGAGAGTGAATAAAACATAAATATATAGTAGGGGAAATAATGCGACTACACAGGCAAGGGGAGACCAGTATTGTGCAACACCGAAAAGAAGGGGTCAAAGGGATATGGTTGGGGAATTAATGTCTAAGGGGGGGATGCCCTAAACAATACCTGAAAAGAGGAAAGAAACTTTATCAAAAACTATTGGAGAAAAGATTACCTTGAAGGGACTTTCCGGATAAATCTTAGCTTCAGGGGAGAGCCCGGAGAAGAACTTAGTTCATTATCAATCCAAAAGGATGAAAGATATAGATGACATGTAATAGATTATGGGAGAATATCATTATGAGGCTTTATATCAGGGTTACATATCTTTATCGTATGACACAGTTATAAAAGAACACATTTTTCCTAATGAGTAACTTGGCTAGTCTAGCCGCTAAGTTGTTACAGGCTCTATTTACATAATGAAATAAAAAAACTAGCAAAATTTTGACAGAAACGCTTGGATTCCAGCGAAAAAAATGACGCGATCTCTAGTCAATAGCAAAATTGTTCTGCTTTATATCATTTATAACATCCTAATTATCATCTTAGAAAACTACTGGTCGAGCTCCAAAATGCTTAGACCACTCTGTTGCTGCTCTACATGCTCTTGATTCTGCCTCATCTGAACTGGAACACCAACCATTATCTCTTGCAAAATCACAAATATGACCAAGTCTATTAAGCTAAACCACACCATAAGAATTTTTTTTGAATCCTTGTGAAATGCAGCATCTAAGTAGACATTAAGATATAGTAGGATCCGATGAAGAAATTATAGTTGCGAAATTGACAAAGACCATAACTGTCATGTTAAGAATAATTTGAGACTACAAAGAAACCTGTAGAAGAATAAGTTAATGCAGAAATATCTCTAGGAATAATATGAATGACAAAGGGGTTAGGACTTAGGAGTAATACCCTGAAACACCACTTGGCAACAATACTTCCAAATAAACCAAAGTAGATAAGCTCAAAGTAGTTAATATCGTGTATCGGTCTAATATCGACAGGGTGCAATACACCTAGATAATGATTATATCGGATTTTATCATCTATACACAATTAACTTTGTAATTTTATAATTTAAAAATATATGTATATTATGTTACACAAAGCTTTAATAAAAGGTATTTATAATATAAACATACAATTAAACCAGTTTTATTTGATTACCTAACATCCCCAAACATAGAATTTGTATGAGAAAAAATAAATAAATAAAAAGAAAGACAAAAAAATATTTATAATAAATACAGTTGTATCCTTAACGATACTATCGGTCCGATACGATCAATATAATCAAAATATTCATGTATCATCGATATTTTACGTATCGTCTATGTTAAAGGATGATACATGATAAATTTTGATATTATCGACCGGTACTACCGATATTAACTACATTGCTTTGTACATATCTTTTGTTGATTTCTTGATGAGATGCTTGAGCACAAACCTGTCCAGCATCTTGTATACAAAAAAATCAAGAAGAAACATGTATCAAAAGGCTCGACTGGCTATGGCTATCATAAAAAAACCCCAATAGATCGGAAAAGTACCATCCATATCATTAGTTTCTTTTTATCAATATCTATCTTTTTATCTTCATGGTTCACAATAACACTTTGAACTGAATTATCAATAACAACTGTTAATCAATCTATTTTGGACCCAGTATCTAATTTCAATTTTCGCATTTCTCCTTCAGCATCACCATTTTTCTATATTTTTCTCCTTCTTATTGTGGTTTTGTTGCCATGAAAGAGGAATTGATATATTTCCTAAAATACAATATTCGTTCTTATGGAAGGTCAAGATCGTAACACGTGGGGACGTTTATACACGATTGTAACATATATTTGGTACTTAAATTGGAGTAAGGCAAAAAGGTCTCCCCGATATATATATATATACACGTTAGTTATAGATATAATTTTCTCCATAAAAAAAGATATAGATATAAAATAATATTTCGATTGTAACACATGTCTTGTGCTGCCCTGTTTTTTCTTTATGTTGCTTTGTCTCTTTTTTTTTTTATGTATTCTTTCCTGCTTGGCATTATTGTAGTATATACTAGCATGTACCTACTCAATATTTAGCATTGCTTAGTGTGTTATTTTTATAATTCCCTTCATCTACTGGTTTGTTTTATTTGTTTATTGTCTTCTGCAGGGTGGATCTTAGGTTTTCTTCTATTTTGATTGAATACTTGTTTAAAATGTTTGTTATACATATTATAGATATAAAATTTGGAACCGAGATTTCACCGAGATAAAGTTATCCCAATGTCTCGGTCCTAACCGAGATACGAGATTTTGATAATATTCTAATTTAAGATCGGTATTGATTATTGGACTGATCAGGGTTTCCATTGATCACAAAAATTTAAACAAACAACAAATATTCAAGCCGCTTAACATCATATCACAAGACATAATACAAAGAGGAATCTTAATCATTCCATGTAAATTTCTAATAATAGAACAAGTTTAAATGACCTGGTTTTTGAATTAAAAATAACGTATTCCAATCAGATAACAAATCTACTAACAATACTTATGCTATGATGATATAAAGATCCAACCATTTTTTAAAAATAAAAATAAAAATTCAAAAACATGGTAAAATGGATGATATAGGTATAATAAAAGGAACCAAAGATCCAACCATTTGTCAAGGATTTTTCAAAATCATAGTATTAACAAAGATAACAGAAATCGGTCATCACTAGACGAAATTGGTTTGAGTCTTCATCAAGATCAATCTTTTGAAAGTGTTTGTTGGCGATGTCTTTGGAGTTATTGTTGTCGGTGGTGTATTTGGAAAACATGTAGCCATTGTTGTAATTCTTTTGGTGATGTTGTTGTTCATGATCAACTTCATCAAAATTTACTAAACCAAAAAAAAAAACCAGTCAAAAACTTCTCAAAATACCCAAATTTAACATCATAATTAGAAATCTAAAACATGAAATCAAATGTATGGGATAAATAAATCTAATCTTAGGATGAGAAATCAGTAAAGAAAAAAGGAAAAATGGAAATGTAAAACCCTAAATCATGAACCAAATGAAACGAAAAATACAACATAGAAAATAAGAAGCTCAACTTAGATAATGAAAATAGTGATTTTTAGGAGAAGCTCGGCTCATATCTGCTCCGATGGGAGCAAATCTAAGCCAATGACAAACTAGGATATTTTGTCTCTCTTATTGTTAGAGAAAAACTTTTCCTAAGGGCTGAAAGCTCAATTTTTTTTATAGACTACCCAATAGGTATCTAAAACTAGGGTTATTAACGGGTACCCAGATTGCCCGGAACCAGGTGAATGTGATCTGAGTATAAGTATCAAGATTCTTATCTAGCTACCCCTCTATTTTTTCATAGAGCTAAGAACTTCAATTATCAAAATCTGTTGGATAATTAAAGTTTATAAAATATTCAAGGTTGGAAAACCAGATTACTTTCTCAAGCTGGTAGAGCTTTATTAATTACGGTAGAACCTCAATATATTGATACTCCATATACTAATAACCTCTACATATTAATAAAAAATTATGGTCCTAACTTGGGCCAATTATAAATAGTAATAACCTTCGTAGTTTAATACATATGTTTTTTTCTAGTTCCACCTTAAGGAATTTACCTCCAAATAGTAATAAAAATCAATATTATATTAAACAAATATATATATATTGTTACATTAAAAATTATAATTAAATAAAATACTTATCTATAGTTGTTTGAGAAAAAGAAGTAATTGTCTTAACATTGGGTGACATTTTGATTTGTCGAGAAGAAACTAAATTAATGAATAATCTTCTACTACGTCTAATACTATTTATAGTTGTAGAAAACATCAAAAAATCCCTAATAACCTTACAAATTCCTAGATATATACATGTAGTTGTAGATTAAAACTATAAAAATATATATACATCACTCAAATACAACTACAAATATATTAAACTTAAAATTTTACATTTCTTATGTGTACCTCTCTATATTAATAACCTCCATGTATTAATAATTTTGTGGATGCCCAAGAGTATTAATATAGAGAGGTTCTTCTGTACCTATGAGATTTTCATATGTCTATGTATCAAATGATGTGTTTTGCTTTATCTAAAAAACCATTAGATAGGTTTAATGCTTTATATCATGATTTTTGGTGGCAACATAAAGAAGGTATTAATGGTAATTATCATAAGTTCTAGAATTTTATATGCACTAGTAAATCCAGTGGAGGTTTAGGTTTGAAAAAATCCTTATAATTTTGATCTTGCATTGCTTACTAAATTAGCTTGGATGTTGTCAAGCAATCTTGATCAATTCTGGTGCAATGTAGTTAATATTGGTCGCACCGACCGATAATATCAGAATTTATCGTGTATCGGTCTTTAAGCTAAAAGATACGCAAAATATTGGGAATACGTGAATATTTTAATTATATCAACCGTATTGGTCGTATCAGATTGATAATATCGGTAAGGATACAAATGTATTTATTAACAATGTTTTTTTTTTCTTCCCTTATAAATTCTATGTTTGGAGATGTTAGATTTTCAAGTGAAACTAGTTTAATTGATATTTTTACATTATAAATTCTCTTCATTAAAACTTTGAGTAATATAATATACATCTACTTATAAGTTATAAAATGCAAAGTTAATTCTGTATCGCTGATAAAATCCAATATAATCATTTGTCTAGGTGTATCGCACATCGCAATACAAAACCGATACACGATATTAACTACTGTGGTACAAAGAGACCATGATTCTGTTGGTGGTCAAATAAGCTTTGTTTTCTTAATTTTGTGTTCAAAGGAAACTGGTAAGTAAGTGAATAGTCGATTTGATTACCAGCTTTGGTAAACTGGTGGTCATATATAACGAGATCTTGGCCGAGCTTTGACGATTCCGGCTAGGGCTGTCAATGGGTACCCTAATACCCGGACCCGTCCCGAAACCGGGTGAATCGAATCCGGGTATGGGTCCCAAAACTGGACCAATTGGTGGTTTTGGACCCTAACGGGTAGGACCCTAATAGACCCGATAGTAAGCGGTTCCATCCAGGTCCTACCCGTCGGGTACCCGCGGGTAATTTGTAGAGGGTTAATATTATAAAATTAGATTGAAAAATTAGGTCATATATATAACACATTATCATTTTATCCAGATCAGATTCACTTAATTTATTTCTTTTTCGTTTCTGAAAGACTGAAACGACTACTTCAGTTCCATCTATTTCACGAAAGTTACCATTTCTTCCTCACTGTTTTGCACAACGAGAGTAACACTTCCCCTTCTTTCTCTAATTTCTCCACTCGACGCAACATCGTCTCCATAGCTGAACTTGGTTTGAATGAAATCTCGACCTAGTTTTTAGGTTAAATTGGATAAGGTGGGTTCAGTATTCACCAGGAGAAACATAAAATAAACCATAATCTTCGTGAATATACTCCCAACTCTAAGCTCCTTCTGTCGATCCTTGGTTAGTTTATGTAGCTCTATTTAATTTTTGGTTTAGCGAATTTGATTGGGGTTTTATTTGATAGTTCATTTTCCAGGGTTTGTAATTTTTGAATCTTATATGATCATAAATTAGGGGTTTTTGTTTGATAGTTCTTTTTTCTTTTTTATGTTGGTGAAATCTGTATTGAATACTTTATAGCTAAGGATACAGATTCATGATTGTTCTCGTTATACTATCACGATTCTTTCACTATATAATAGTATATTCATGATTGTTCTCGCTAATACAACCTCACTGGATTGTACATTGAGTTTAAGTTGTAACTTCACTCACTGATTTTGAGTTCTATTGTATATAATATATGTCTTTCGTTGCTCACTGCATTAATACCATTCTAAGGTTGATTTAGATAGTAATATGAATTTGGTTGATGTTTAATTTGAATTTTGATAATTATGGGTTCATTAAAATTAAGCTGTGAAATGGAAGAGCCTATTACCTTTCGAAAATTCGGGGTCAGGGTGTAACTTGAAAGTCTTTTCAGATCAACACCTCCGGTAGGTTCACTGTATCGTTTTTTTTTATTCATTAGATTAGATAGAGAGGTGCTAAGATGACATGACTTGTATTTCTTTTGGCTGAGTTCGTTCATGGCTAGACAATGAGTTTACTTTATACTTTATTGTAATTGTAATAGTAACTTATCCCAAATGTTTGTGGGGTTTATTGCAGAGATAATATGCCAAAACAAACATGAAGTGGAGTTGGTGTGTGCTGGAGTGATATATGATGTCGCATGTCGGGTAAGTTGTTACTGCTGAAATGCATCTGAAACCATTTATACTTTCTATGATTTTGTTTATGCATATTCATATCAAATTGTATGGTCACTCTAAATCATTGATTGGTATAATATTTGTTCTCTTGTTTCGTAAATTTCAGAATGTAATTCAATCTTCGGTGATAAAAACTAATGTGATTTCAATAAATAATTAATTGCATACATCATTTTTTCATTTTCTCTGTTAAATGCATACATTCCTAATCAACCAGACATCTTTGAGGGAACATTCCAAAGATGATCCATCTATATTAGTGATTTATTCTTACTTAATTGTCAGTTGTAGTAGTGGTAGAAAGATGACAATACATTAAAACAAGATATTGTTTTCTGCATTGTGGATCAAGTATCAATTAGTTTTTACGATCTTAGGTTTGTAAGTGCCACTCTCTAATCATGTATAAATGAGAGAGAGTGAGTGATGATTTGATAAAAGTTAACAATGGGTATGAACATGAGAATCTGAGACTATTATCTATTGGGTGTCTGCAGTTTATTATTTCATGACTATTAGTTGTACCATGTACTATGTACTGTAATTTTTTTAACTTTTGTTTATGAGTTATGCTAAGATAGGAAGTGAGTACTATGTACTATAATTTTTCTAATTGTATATGCTTATTAAAATGAGTCTCCTTTTTACTTTCGAGTAATAGCAACTAATCCCAAATGTTTGTGGGGTTTATTGCAAAACTAATATGCCGAAACAAACAAGAAGTGGAGTTGGTGATCAATATACTCGTGTACCCCCAGCTAAACAACTAACTGCAGCTGGTGATTCTAGTTCTATGGATACGTCTCCACCAGTTCCGCTAAAACGTAAAAGAACTTCAGAGGCATGAAATGAATTTGAGCAGATAGTAGAAGATGGGAAAGTAGTTCAAGGAAAACGCAAGCACTGTAACTTAAAACTTTATGTGAAAAGTGCAAACGGGACTAGTAGTCTGAACAAACATTTGAAAAGTTGTGGTTTATTCAAAACAACACGAAAGAAACTTAACCAAATGTTCTTGAAAGCTTCTGTGAAAGAAGATGGGGCAGTAGCTGCTTATAACTTCAAGTTCAATCAAGAAGTAACTCGTGACCGAATTGCAAGAATGATTATCTTGCATGAACTCCCTTTTTCCATGGTGGAGTATGTTGGTTTTAGAATGGTGTTGACATCATTACAACCCAACTTTAAACTTGTGAAACGCAACACTGAAAGGTCAGATTGCATGAAGGTTTATAATTCCTAAAAGAAGCTTTTGTATGAGACTTTTAGTAAGGTTCAGAGTCGCATAAGCCTTACTACTGATATGTGGACATGTAATAGTCAGAATAAGGGTTATATGGCTTTGCCGACTCATTATATTGATGAGAAATTGAGAATTCAGAAGAGAATATTGTCTTTTAGCGCAGTAGATGGGCAACATACTGGAGTCAACATTGCTAAGGTGCTGATGGATAAGTAGTTAGAGTGGAATATAGATCGGAAAATTGCTTCAATTATGTTTGATAATGCTTCAACCAACGGGGTAGTGGTAAGTGAACTTATTAAACAAATAAATCTAGATAATGGATTGCTCTTAGATGGGAAATTATTTCAAGTACGATGTTCTGCTCATGTTATCGCCATTATTGTTGATTATGGAATGAAACAAATAAAAGAAGAATTATAAAAAGTTAGAAACTCAGTAAAATTCATAAGGTCTTTACCATAAAGACAACAAAAATTTGAAGAAGTTTGCTTGCAAGTAAATGCTCCAAAGAAGAAGTTAATTCAAGATGTTGACACTAGGTGGAATTCCGCTTTATGAAGCTTGAAACAACACTTCAATTCAGGGAAGCATTTAACCTATATGCGAAGTTTGAGCCTGAATTACTTAAAGTTGCACCAAGGGAGGAAGATTGGAACAATGCAAGTAGTCTTTCAACTTGCTTGAAGGTATTCTATGAAATCACCATTCTGTTTTCAGGTACAAAATACGTAACCGTTAATCGTTACTTTGATATTGCTTGCTGTTTATGCATAGAAATACTTGAGTGGTGCAATTCTGAAGATAAATTAATCTAAGAAATGGCATTGAGTATGATGGAAAGATTTGAAAAGTATTGGGAGATCATTAGTCCATCTTTTGTAATAACTTCTATTTTAGATCCTTGATTCAAAATGAAATCAGTGAGTTACTACTTCCCAAAAATTTATGCTGATAACAAAGAGGAATTAAAAATAAATAATTTGCTGAAAAAATTGTATAATGAGTATGTAAACCGTTATGCTTCTTCAAGTCATGTATATTCAGGAAACATCCCTGCAAATGATGTTACCATTGAAAAGTCTGTTTCATCTAGTAGTTGTGGTGGTTCAATACCTTCTCAAAGTTCCTTTCTTTTAAACTAAATGGTTTCACAGCGTATCTTGAAGAAAGTTCACAAAATTCGATTGTTCGAACATATCTAGAGCAATACCTAATGGATGGTGCTCTCCCTGTAGAAAGTGGTACGGTTAATTTGAATGATACCAGTTTTGATGTTTTGGGATGGTGGAAATTTCATGGACCCAAGTATCCAATTGTAGCATTGATGGCGCGTGATATTTTAGCAATTTCTGCATCCTCTATGGCTTCTGAATTTGTTTTCAGCACTAGTGGTAGAGTTGTAGATAAATATCGTTCTTCAATGATTCCCTCTTCTGAATGAAATTCACTGGGGTCCATAGAAACCATGTCTTCATTCATAGGATCCCAAGAGACTATTGAAGCTTTGATATACAGACAAGATTGGATAAGGAGTGGGCTGGAGAGTAAGTTTTATTTTCAAACTATTCAGTGTATTCATGTTAACCAACACTTTATATGTAATTGTAATGAAACTATTTTAGATGCAGTTGATCAGCTGCAAGAAGACGAAGGCGATGAAACTAATACTGATGGAAATACTGAGCAGTGTCCGATATTGTCTGACTAATTTTGTGTTTGCAAAGTAAAGTTTATATACTAGTCATAATGTTTTGAATCTTTTTGTTGTGGAATTTCTTATGCCTCGACTAATCTATTAATAGTTTTTGTAAGGATACTATATTTTTTATTTTTGTGAAGTTTCTAACTTTCTAATATGGTGTGCTGGAGAGATATACGATGTCGCATGTCAGGTATGCTGTTACTGCTAAAATGCATCTGAAACTCATTATACTTTGTATCACTGAAACTCATTGGGTGACTGACCATAGGGTATGAGTTTTGACTCTTATGAGTCTGAACTTCGTCCATGAAAACTTGCCCAACTTTTACCTGACTACTAGCCTGATTAGTATCTTATGTTGATTTTTGAGAAGGTTTAGAAGAATTCATACAAATGTTCTAATTTATGTTTTTGTCTACCCATTTGGGCATAACTATTTCCTGTTACTGCTGTTGTTGAGTACAAGCTTGTAGATCTGTTATTCAAATTGGTAAATGACTTATTTTTCTTTATATTGGTTCAATGTTTTGAAACTCTAGGTTTTGTACTATCCTAGTACTATAAGAACCACTAGAAGTAACTTTTCTTGATTACGTTGTTGAGCACTATGTACTTGGTTCTTGTGGTAATCTTTTATATGAAAGTCTTTTATCAGTATTTATCATATTTATTAAACTTTGAAATGCATCTGTATATGTTGCAGGACATGATGGTGAATTACATACAAACAAAGCTTCTTTCTTATATAGCCAAAGAATATTCAAAGTTGCAAACTATCTCCGATGTTTTGTTAATACTTGTGAAAGAGACTTGCACTTGCAGTCAGTTTTTTTTTCAAACACTTTATATATATTATAAGTTTGCCAGTTTTTTATGGTTATATTATGACAACCTTTGCTTTATAGATACATATGTATCGGTTGGAGATGGATTGTTGAACTCATTACTTACTGTTTTGATGTTATATAAGATACATGTGTTTTCAAACTTCAAATATCAATTTTCAGACTTTTTATAATTATTTCTTGATAACCGATAACTATCCGGACCCGACAACTATCCGTTGTTTTAATAGGATCCGGTTTTGGATCCATAGAATTAAGAACCGACCCCAGAACTGACTCAAATATTAGGGTCCGAATCCAGATCCTATGGTACCCGGGAGGATCCGGACCCATTGACAACCCTAATTCCGACGAACTTTTTGGTGGAAACTTATTTTTCGGTCAAAGTCTTTTTTGCGAAAATAATTATGTCGTCTCACTCTTTGGTCGAGACTGAAAAACTCGCAGAGATCTCAGCCAAGACCCAAGGTTTGCCTCTTTAAAAAGTAGAAGAATGGCCCTATCGGTAAAAACCAGCAGGAAGACCAGCTAGTAGAAGATCCAATCCAAAACTGTATCGAAATAGATGTCCCCACATTTGCTTTATTTCTCTTTTCTACATTTGATTGAACAAATTATCCAGATGACTTTGAAAGACGTGCCATATTAACTGTCCATACTGAAATCTACCAATAAATAATAAACACGTGTTTTCTACAAAACGACACGTCATCTCTCGCGCCATATAAAATTCCCCCAGTGAAGAAACCCCATTACCAAATCAATTTCATCATCATCTTCTTCCATGCAATCAAATTTCTCTCCAGAAATCTGAAATAATGGAAGATTTCATCAACAAGTTTGACCCAACGACTGAGGATGAAAATAATCAGGTTAGTAGGAGAATCCAACGGTTATCATTACATCTGACACCATTTCCACTTTCCTCTGTAAATGAAAACCAGTTAGAGATGTTAACATGTGCAAAAGCCAAGCTTCTTGATGTGAACACCTCAATGTTATCTGATTATATGAGAGGTAAAAATAGAGATATTCAAGAAAGGGTTTTTGATTTTTTCAATTCAAGACCTGATTTACAAACCCCAATTGAGATCTCAAAAGATGAACATAGAGAACTTTGTATGAGACAGCTTTTAGCTCTTGTTAAAGAAGCTGGAATTAAACCTTTTAGATTTGTTTCTAAAGATCCTGCTAAGTATTTTGCTATTGCTGAAGCTATTGGTAGTGTTGATATGTCTCTTGGTATCAAAATGGGTGTCCAATTCAGGTACTTTCAATCTCTCCCTCTTTTTTGTACTAATTTTTGTATTATTAGATAGAGAAAATTGAAGATAATTTATGCGGGTTTTGTGGAATATGACTTTAGACTTAGTAAATGACCTCTTGTTTAAATTTGAGCTTGGAGTCGTTAGTTTAGAAGCAGTATGATTTGGGTTTGGTGCCAAATGAGCTATTGGAGTGAAATTTAACTTAGGCATGTTTTTGTTTGAGCTTGTCCCATGATTCTTATTGTTTTTGGTTGCCTTGGTATATAATTAAAAATATGATACGAGGTACGGGATACTGGAGGAAACTTGATAGGTTTTGGTTTTGGATTTTTTGACCTAATTCCTATTACAGTGCTTGGGAAGAAATTCAGTTTGGTCTACTCAAAACCATGATATGTGTTTGTTTGTGATTAGCATCTTGAAGACATGTAATTCGTGTCTTGAAACTCTTGATTATGTTCGGTCTCAGTATATTTATATTACTTGAAATATTTTCAGGTGTACCTTTAGTGAAGGGGGAAGTCTGATCTGGGTTGTACTTGTTTGAATTGGGGGTATTTTGCTTGAAAGTGAATTACTGTAGTGTCTACTGTATGATGCTTTTTCGTCTTGTTAGGTATTTCAGTCATCCGTTTTGCATGGTCTTCTATGTTTGTTGTATTTAAACATGTAATCTGAATAACAATCAATATAAGGTTAGGGTTTTGATTGGCAAGTGTGAATTATATCGTTTGGAAACGCTTAGATGTTCCCAGTACGTAAAACATTGTTCAGTGAATTTTGATTGCAGTAAAATTGAAAGCTGTATGTCGTTTTTCACTTTCTGCTCATTCACCATCGTGCTGACATTGATATAATATGCTGCGTTAATTCTTTCTCTACCAAGTGCTTGCTAACTTTGAACTAATTCTCATGCAGTCTTTGGGGAGGTTCTGTGATTAACTTAGGAACTAAAAAGCATAAAGATAAGTACTACGAGGGGATAGACAATATGGATTACGTGGGTTGTTTTGCTATGACAGAACTCCATCACGGTGAGCCTCTTTTAGGACCCTATGTCAATGCATATTGTTCTATTTAGTATGTGTTTCACAGATGTGTATTTCTGTGAATTGTAGTACTGTGTCAAATTCGCTTCATAATCAAATTCCGAATTTTTTGGTTCGAAACTCCAAGGTTTTCCTAGTAAACAAAACTCTTGTTTTTTTCCTTTACCTCATGTTCCAAGGGTGTATGACTATCTCATTATTCTTCACTTCTAATTCATTAGAGTATACGTGAATTTTATGCAGATCCTGTTTATTTAATTGAACCTAATTTTATATTTCCAACTCTCTTTGTTCAAAAGGTTCAAACGTGCAAGGCCTCCAAACGACTGCTACATTCGATCACATCACAGATGAATTTATAATTGACACACCAAATGATGGAGCCATCAAATGGTGGATAGGTAATGCCGCAGTTCATGGGAAGTTTGCATCAGTTTTTGCAAGGCTAATATTGCCGACTCATGATGCAAGAGGTTCTTCTGATATGGGTGTCCATGCATTTATTGTCCCAATTAGGGACATGAAAACTCACGAAACACTTCCTGGAATTGAAATACATGATTGTGGCCACAAGGTTGGCTTAAATGGAGTTGATAATGGAGCATTAAGGTTTCGATCTGTCAGAATACCTCGAGACAATCTTCTTAACCGTTTTGGAGATGTTTCACGTGAGGGGAAATATACAAGTAGTCTTCCTTCTATTAATAAGAGATTTGCTGCGACGCTTGGTGAACTTGTTGGAGGGAGAGTAGGACTTGCTTATTCTTCAAATGGTGTACTCAAGATTGCTGTAACAATTGCTGTTCGTTATTCTCTACTACGTCAGCAGTTTGGCCCTCCTAAGCAACCAGAGATTAGTATTTTAGATTACCAGTCTCAGCAGCACAAGCTCATGCCCATGCTGGCTTCAACCTATGCATTCCACTTTGCAACACTATATTTGGTTGAAAAATATTCTGAAATGAAGAAGTCCCATGATGAGCAAGTAGTGGCAGATGTTCATGCACTATCTGCAGGTCTCAAAGCTTATGTTACATCTTATACGGCCAAGTCCTTGAGCGTTTGCCGTGAAGCTTGCGGAGGTCATGGATACGCAGCTGTTAATCGATTTGGTAGCTTGAGGAATGACCATGACATATTTCAGACATTTGAAGGAGATAACACGGTGCTTCTGCAGCAGGTATTTAAACTTAGTTACTCCATCGTTTTGAAAATGAAAAATTGCATGGTGATTCAGAATGCCGAGCATTACTGCTTCAGTGCTGTTCTCATTGTGATTTTCCGGTTCCCATGCAGGTTGCTGGTGATCTCTTGAAGCAATACCAAGAGAAATTTCGAGGTGGAACTCTAGCAGTCACATGGAACTACTTAAGAGATTCAATGGGTACATATCTTTCTCAACCTAATCCAGTAACTGCTCGGTGGGAAGGTGAAGACCACTTACGAGACCCCAAATTCCAGCTAGATGCCTTCAGGGTGAGTATTTTTGTACCTTGGATGAGTTCATTTATCCTTTCCGCCGTACTAGCATATACCATATGGGTCAACTCCATTCTTTCTGTCTGCAGTACCGAACATCAAGGTTGCTTCAAAGTGTTGCATTACGTCTTCGCAAGCACTCAAAGACTCTTGGAAACTTTGGTGCTTGGAATAGATGCCTGAATCATCTTTTGACACTTGCCGAGTCTCATATCGAGACAGTCATCCTAGCAAAGTTCATTGAAGCTGTGCAAAGGTGATTTTCTTAATTCCTTCTTGCTAGTCTTTTTTGCTGTTTTTGGTGAATGTAATGCGATAACAATATGATCTGGGCTATGCCGCAGCTTTCCTGAAGGAAATACTCGTGCTGCTCTGAAACTGGTTTGTGATCTGTATGCCCTCGAACGCATCTGGAAGGACATTGGAACCTACCGTAACGTAGATTATGTGGCTCCTAACAAAGCTAAGGTATTCCAGACTGAACTGAACTTTTTCCTATGCGAAAAGATTCCGTTCATTTCATTTGTAAACATATGAAAGGTTTGAGTACTGATCTCTCTGTGCCCCTTTCTTCAGGCAATTCACAAGCTTACAGACTACTTGAGTTTCCAAGTGAAGAGTGTTTCCAGGGAACTTGTTGATGCATTTGACCTTCCAGATAATGTAACACGAGCCCCCATTGGCATGAAATCTGAGGCTTACACTCACTATACACAATATGTAGGATTTTAGTTCCAATTCATAGATGTTCATGACCTTCCAGATCATGTCATGCGAGCCCTAATTGGTACGCAGTTGGAAGTATACATCATCATACACTGCATTGGATTCTAGATCTGGTGAACATCATCTAGTGTTAGTTCTACCTTTTGGTTTCTGTGCCAGTTTGGATGTATTGGGTTTTGGACAAATAAGTGTACGAGAAACCCTTGCTCAATTAAAAGTGTAGCACGAAAAATGTGTAAGAACAGTGTCAATCATGCAGCTTATGGTAACTGATTATGAATGCTTTTAGATGTACGAAGCGTAACATACCTTAGAGACCCCGTATGATCTTTGACCCAAGAAAACAACAGATAGAGAACCTTTACAGAAACTGTTGTCCCAAATTATATGACAGCAACTAACAAGACTTGTGCCAGGTCTACTAATCCTCCCCCCTCTAAAAGAAAGTGTACTTGTGAAAATACACAGTAACAGTTCTACACTTCTAAAGAGATAACAATAAAGTTCTCATTCCTTGAATTTACAGCTATGGGTATCAGTATTAACTATGCCCGCTTCTCTCAGCCGGCTTCTCTCAGCCGGCTTAAATCTGTATCTTCAGTATCTGGGAACTTTGCAATTTGTATAAGCAACTTCAGCGATCTCGCTTGCTTGTTTGATGCCTTCACACATTTTTAGCGAGGCCTCTGTAAACTTGGTCAATTGCTCCAGGCCAATGGTGAGATTTGGATGTATTACGATCAAGTTTGACGGCTTGTCCTTCTTCCTATCATCTCCATTACGCTTGTCCAAATGTTCTTGCTTCTTCTGTTCATTCTCTAACTGATGCAAAATTGAGAACAGGGCTTCGAATGCATGAACAACACATCTAGACGGAAGGGCCTTGATCCCAGCTGACCAGTCATGACACAGGACAAATATAGGTGGAGCTAGAGCTCTACGAGGTAAGAAGACCCTTCTTCCCTTGAAGCGCTCCCGTGGTAGTAAAATGCAGTTCTGAAGCCAACCATTGACAGCCTCCACGTAACTTTTGTGGTTGTTAATCCAGCCTGCAAAGCTTGTAATAAAACATCCAATCGCATGTTGCAAGTGACTTAAAGCCTGTCTATACTGTTCTCCACAAGTTTGGGTTGTTGAGCTCTTCGAGTGGTAAGCTAATGATATGGTGATATATTGTGCGTGGTGGCATTCTAGCATGATTTTCCACATGCGGATGAATCTGCGAGGCAGAGTTTTTTTATTTTTTAAGTAAATTTCATGCTTACAATTGCAACACATTTAGACAAGTTTTGTTTGGTTTACACACTCAAAACTTGCGGACAGTTTAAACATCACAAAGTTAACAACCCTACTAGTATTTGGGCTAACGGTGCTGAGCTTAAGATTTCAAGTGAACTCAGATTGTCTCATACAATTTACACAGACCATCTAAATCAACCTTCAATATTCGCGGATCTTTATTTATTAGCACCAAGGTCTTTCAACATCACACCAGAAATGTCGAGAAGGAACCCAAAAACTAAGCTTGGTTAAAGGTGATCATTAGGAGTCAATTTGATAATTCATATGAAGGAAAAAGAAAAAATCATACCCCTGAATAAGCTCCACAAGCTGCGGTTTCAACTCCTCGTCCCTCATTTTTTCGATTCTTTTTGCAATAGTATCAGTAGCATGGAGGCCCACTCTAATTTGTGAATGCAAATCCTTAATAACAGAGCGAGTTTTGCATATCATCTCTGCACTAGCATCCCTGGCGAATTGGTGCCTGAGTTGGTCGCATTTCTGGTCATACTTTTTCTTAACACATTCACTGGCCTACAGAAAAGAAAAATATTGTGTTTTCTCTTTAGTATGGGCTAGTTACAAGCATGTAACTGTTAGTTAGGCACAGAATACAAAAGTCACTGCGACAGAAAACTAATATTTAATCTATATATGAAACATTTGTGTTCTGAAATCCGAAGTTGAGATAATGGTAAACACTCTTTTGCTTGATTAATACGAGTAAAATTATCTATGCTACACAGGGGGTGCCTAAATATTTATACAATATCCACTACTATCTTTGAAATAAATCAAAACAATTACCTTGACTTCAGCATAGAGCTTCATTTCCCATGCATACAGTCTGTCCAAGGTGGACGAGTGACTTCCTGTAATCATTGAAAACTCTTCATTAAAGTCGGTCCCGCTCTCATCACCATCACCTCTCGATGCTGAAGTGAGGGGATTTCTTGATGAAGACAACTGTGAAGATAGCGACCGGTACCATGTAATAGCCTTTGTCATATGTTTTGGAGGTTCTACACAAGTTGGCAACGGGCAACAGGTATCAAGGATGTAACATCCACGTGATATCTGATAAAAACTAAAGAAATCTTAATCGATCTACATGAATAAGGAAATACCTCGAGAAGTAAGGTCCAGTTCCCTGTGACAACAAGCTATATGAAGAGCCAAAAGAAAAATAGATGCCGCTGATGTCCCTACAAATACAGAAACTCTATTAAGGATATGCATCACATAAACTCATATCGTAACAAGCGGAATAGACAATCCCAAGAAAATTACAAGGAAAAGTTGTACACAGAAACCAGATAGAAATACCTTCACCATCCGAAAATCCAGACACAACTTTGTTAGTTTCAAGCATTCTGGACACCTCTTTTCCACATTCAGAAGCTCTGAAAAACAGATTCTCAATATCCTTAATACTTGATAAGAAATCTTTACCCCCATGAGTCATGAATCTAGAAGGATCTCCCCTTTCCTCAAATGATTGTTTCTCTACTTTACCAACCAAAGCTTCTTTTGACCCATCAGAAGCAAGCCCAAGATCCGTTGCTTCACCTGGTGAGTTCACTTTGGACATTACCAAACCACCATTACTTTTACACTGACAGGATAAATTCTCAGAAATCTTATTCCCCCTTTGCTGGAACTCAGATCTTTTTTCTTCTACAGAAATTTCACAGCTTGCCTTTAAACCAACCTTCTCAAAGTTAGTGCTCTCTTTCTTTTCAGACATAGGACTAACATTGTCAAGACTAAACCGTCTCAATCGACTCAAGCTACCGTATTCTTGGTCAAAAACATGTTCAAGTTCATCATTGGCATCAAAAAAATCCCAATAAGAATTTGTTGTATGAGGAGGAGGTGGTGGTAGTGGAGTATGGAAAGTCAAAGACTCATCCTCCACCGGGTTAATCTTAACAGTCACTGCAGGACTAGCACTGATTCTCATATAACTAACACTAGAGTGAGAATGTAAAAGGGAATCCATGGTTTCAACAGTTTGTGTAGGAGATGGAGATGGGTAAGAATAATTTGATAAGGGGGTTTTATTATCATATTCTTCAGCTTCTGCAAAATGTCTAAGAGCAATCCCAATAGTTTTTAAAGATTCAATATAAGAAAGATGAGAGACTGATAAAGCATACCTTGAATCTATAGCTTGTTTAATAAATCTCTTTCTCTCTTTACAAAGCTTTAAAGCTTGACTTTTCTTACTCTTAGAATTTGTAATACCCATTTCTTTCAAACCCCAAAACAACTTGACACCCACCACTTCGGTAAACCATTTACAGAGTCACCATTACTGCAGAAAACAGAATACCCACATCAGTAAACCTCCATTAGTGAAGCTTCTGCAACATAAAAAAAACACTTCAATGAAAACCATTTACAGAGTCACCATTACTGCATAAAACTAAAAACCCACTTCAAAAAAACCTTAAGATATTTTATAAACTCAGTAAAATCGTTGTGAAAATGACTGATTATCACTGGTCTCTTTCAAAAACCCTTGTGTTTCAATGAAATTAAAACAGAGGAAATAAACCCCCGAAAAAAAAGGAAAGCAGACATGGTTTTGTTTGGTTACTTTGTAATGAAAAGCTTCACTTTCTTTCGTAAACGAATACTGGAAAGTAAAGAGAAAATCCCCACCTGAATCAATTGCAGAGAATATGATGAAGCTGCAAAAGCATCAAGATATTCAAAAGAGAAAGAAAGGGTAGAAACTAAAAAGAGAAAGAAATGCGTTCTTTTCTTCAGAGAGAGTGATGAGCGTACAACTGCTGAGTTGTTTTGTTGTTTCTCAAGAGCATTTAACATAGGGAAGAGAAGAGGAGGAAAACCTTCGGCTTCCAACTGTAGTCTGTAACTTTGTCAGTGTAATGGGAGCTGAGAAGAGTGTATTTTCTCTTTTAACCAAATGACTAATGTACCCTTTGTATTTGCTACTCGTACGTGTTGCCACATTGACGGTGGGACCACAATGTGGTGTGTATGTCTAGGCTGCAAGGACACGCCTAAAAAGATATTGTAACCATGTAAGACACACTATCGGATACGATACGCGTCTGACATTTCTGGATACGCAATGGACACACCACATCATGTGTTCCGTAAAATCCGATATTGGACACATTGTAGACAGTTATATGACACTTCGGAACACATCATAAATAGATCATATTGGTTTCGAAAATCAAAATAAACTAAATATGATATTAGGTTATTCTCGTTTTAGCCAAATTCAAGCATTATTCTTCAAAGATTGGTTTACTATTCTATATTATTAATTTTATTTAATTAATAATCAAGTATTTAAAAATGAAAACATTTATTTTGTTGAGTAGAATGTTGTAAAATCTCATTTTAATGTTGTGTACATATATATATATATATAACTTGTTCTCGTAATCCGTTTTTTCGAGATTGGACGTGTCCCCTTAACCGTATCGTGTCGTAATCGTGTCCCGTATCCGTATCTGTGCAATACAAGTGTATATAAATTCTTAAAATAAGCATGTGGGATCTTTCCTATGGAAATGATATTCTCCTCCCCTTTATCCTCCTTACTCTCCTTCCTGATTACGTGGCTGCATATGTGTCAAGCTGATTTGGATAAAATTGAATGTCATCTCTCTGATGTATAATGTTTTGATTTTTTTCATTAACTTTCCTCCTACTTCGTTCTTCTTTTCTTTTTTTTTCATGTTTTTTTTTCCATTGATGTGAATGGTAATATAATTCACCTCTAGACCATAGTATTGATTTTAATCAAAAAAATATAAAAAAAACTCATTATATAAGAGAATCTCATGACCTCCGTTACCATTTTACAGTCTACCATCACCTTCAACACAATTATATTTTACAGGCTCACTATCAATACAACTAACATAAATCTAACATCAAAATCAAATTATTAATCAAATTTAACATAACCCATTATTTAAAAGGCAATATTGTTATGAAATAATGAACCAAAATATAATCTTACCTATTCGAGATCCCGATTTTAAATTTTCATCATACATGAATTTATATTATACTTGTTGTATTGCTATATTGTTTAGATAAATCTCAAACTTTATATTGTATTCTAATTCATATGAATGAAATACCTAGAAAAATTAGGTTCTCCAATGGTAGATTAAGCAATTTAGGGTTTAGATCTACTTTATTTAAATAAAAAAACTGAGATGAATTAGAGCTTTGAGGGTTCTCTTTTACTAATAACAGATAATTTGAAATCTTCAATTTACCACA